>JAAEAF010009077.1:0-41653 GCA_011037195.1 Triatoma infestans
ATTAGCTTAAAAATTTCTGAATTGATAAAAAATGGATTAGTTTAAAGCGCTAATTTAGGAAGTATCAACCAGAGAAATCGCTCTTGCTTCCAAAATCTGTTTTAGGATTACTTTTACGGGAAGCATAGATGAATTTCATTTGCAAAAAAAAATCTTCAACTAGATAACTTAACAACTGCAGTTGTTATCTTTATCCTGATTGACGCAAAATTTCAGCGCTAATTTGTTACAGACATCATGTCTTCAAATACCAGATTAAGAATCCATTGCATCGAACAATAAGTAATAAAGAAATTTCAGAATTAGAATTTTGGAAGTATTCTTATTTGTTATGTAAACAACATATAATTAATGAACAAGATACCTACATAATAAACAAGCAAATCAGTTTCGGGACCCTAAGCACTTTTTGTGATGTCCAGAGCAAATGAACGTTGGCAAATGCCTTCCAAAAATTTTATTGTCAGAATACACGAATCCATTTTGTTACCACTATTTGCCTGTGAAAAGCCAAGGAAACCCTGAATGACCTTTTCATAACCCAAGAGTGAACTGCCATAAGATGTATGGGGGGTCCCTTCCGCAATCGATAAATTCTGCAAGGATCTGGCAGAAGCCCCGATGTTCAAATATCTCTTTATTTCAGGAAAGGAAAGTTTGTCGAATTATTTTGAGATGTAAATAAACTTTTTGAGACAAAAAGCGAGCTGTTTTCTAGGTCAATATTTATAAAAATTACAACATGCTATTCTGTTTTGTAACTAAAAACTTTCATTGCAGCACTGAAGAAGTGCATATATTTCAAGAAATACTGGTTTAGAAAAAAGTTAATTTCTTTAATTATATCCCACAAACCAAATCTAAAATAATAGGTATATCAAGAAAATTTGATAAAGATCGTCAGACCGGAAAGTTGGTCCTACACACTTCTTTTTTGTTTTTAGGCATCTCTCACATTTTTGTCAGGCCAAAGGCAATTTCTGAAAACCCATATATCTTAAGGTGTTTCTTCATACCGAACAGCCAAGTTAGTCTGCGCCTAGCGCGTTTATAAAATTTGACTTAGTTCCTTATCCGCAGCATCTCTTCTATCATTCTTTGGTACGAGGTAAATGAACTACCGAGGGCATTTTGATCTATTTTTGAAGGTTGTTTTTGCTATTTCTTTCTTTCTTAATCAGTATTTTTATCTCATCTTTTTTTTCCTTAACCTTCTAGTTGCTCTTCTCCAGAACTCATTCACAAACTGCTAACTATAGTCAACACTTTCATTCTTTTTCTTATTTTTTTTTTTTTAATATTCAGAATAAAACACCGCACTTATAAATCATTTGAACTAATTTTTTATTTTAATTATTTTCTCTGAATGAATTATTTGCAGTTTGTGCACAGTTTTTTTTAATATATGTTACTTTATTCCGCTATATAATAAGTTTACAATATTACTATACAATTATAAGGATTGAATGTTTTAATAAAGCTCGTTAAACAAAGTAAACTAATTTTAAATATCCAAGCAAATATTAAATCAGAGCACAATAATTATAAAAAAGTGCAACCTAAAAAGGTATGAAACTTAGTATGTTTCATAATTCATTTTTAGAACAGAAAGTTCAAAATGATAAAAAAGTGGAATGGTCAAGTTACTTAGGTAAGCCCAGTTATGAAGCTTAGGTGAAAATTTCAAGCAAGAACTCAATTTTTATTGGAGAGAACAGTTCCTAGCTATGTAAACTGGTTTTTAGAGCAGTAGCCGACAAAGAATTTAAAGGATCGAAGAGTAAAAGACCCCTCAACCAAACTCTCCATTCCTATCCCCACTTTTACTACAAGTTTGTCTCACTCCCTCTCACTCATCTGTATAATCCAGGGGGGTGTTTGTGTATTGATCTTTCCTTTACGTTTGTGCTTTGTCTTTTTCGTTGGGTTATTGTTGTTATTTGTGATCTTTGTTTTTTTTTTGTTAATATATATATATTTCATGTAACTCATAAAGAAGAGTGTTTAAGATACATCAAGGTAGGATTCAGCCATACATTTTTCCTAATTTTATACGCCGAAAATGCGGTTTCAGTAATTTGTAAGATTCTTTTTTTTTTTTATGAAGTTGGCCCTTATTACCTTCTCTATTGGTAGTTTGTTTTGAGATTTACTATACTCCTATATCACACTTAAATAAGAACGTCATATAAATTTCCCCTAAACTCTGCAACCGACATCTGCTAAGGATTTTGTACCGTTTAGAGTTATGCTGTTTTTATGTTGACATATTTTTTCAGTAGTGCCGACCACGCTTTAAAAGCTTGCCTCATCTTTTTTGCATATACTTTCTATTTGCATAAGCTTAGGATTTAGTGGGAGTTCTTTGAACTTCAATCATAATATTTTTCTATACTTTCTTTCAAAAATGAGAAAAATATTATAATTAACAAGCAATGAACGCATAAAGAAATTATATTTATGTTCATACATCTTTAATTGGTTCAATAAAAGTAGATTTACAGTGTCTATTTATATAGCTATGGTCATTTTTACACTTTGCCTTATTCTATTTACCTATTAGTAGAGTACATTTAGAATTATTTTTATATTTTAGATTCTTTTTTTGCAGTTAGAAGGGTGTAAATTTATTTCAAAAAGTTTGACATACTACCAAGAAATTTCCCATATTCAAAATAAGTAATCATGGTTTGATATTTCATTTCATATTTTATAATAAAAAGTTACGGTTTATTCTGCAGTTTTGGAAACATTTGAATAAGATTGATTTGATGTTATTCTTGTTGGTGAAGTGGTTGTTTAAACTTAATACCACTTTCTCTTTTCATTAAACTTCTTTCTGTTGGCATGTTGCCTATGTAACTTTTTGATCACACAAAGAGTAAAAAAATTACGCAATTCAATTATAAATTGACATTTTATGTTTTTGAAGTAAATACAAAAAATATAATAATTGCTTAATATTGTTTTTGCTAATTATCAGAAATTAAATTTAATATGCTTGCATTGTGAATAAAAGTTTCAAGATAAATCCTATTGTTCAAATCTTATTTGCTAGCAGTTTACAGTTTTTAATCGCATTTTCAACTGTATTTTAAGTCACATTTTCTTCATTGTCATTTTCTGATCCCAGATGGACAAAATGACTGAGGCCCAGAAGGTGGCCTACCTAGAGGCCCACGCCGTGATGCAACAACAGATGATACAGCATGCAGCCAATTTGCAACAACAACAGCAGGCGGCTGCAGCAGCTGCTGCGGCTCAAGTTGCCGTGCATCAAGCACATCAACAACAACAATCTCAAGCTGCAGCACAACAATCGAAAGTGAAAATGGAATATGTAACAACTTTGAAAGTTCCTGTTGTGCCGCAGCCAGGTAGTCAAGCAGGGACTACAGGACAACAAGAACATACGTTTACAATTGCAGATGATGGTACACTAGGTTATGATGATGGAGTTAGAGTGCTTAGATCCATTGGAACATGGTCAGTATTGTTAATTTTAAGGTTTCATTTTCCTAGCAGTAGTAAGAATAGCTAACTTTAAAATGTCCGACCGACCGGCTTTGAAGCCACAACACTAAGTGTCATGGGCCAATATTATTAGATTCATGCTCGTTTGGTACAAATGTGTTCTTAAGTTCTCAGTATTGAACCCCCGGCATTGGCATTAGAAAATTTCCAATAGTTGCAGTTTCTGAGTCATAACTTCGTCGAAGGTGTTCACATCATCCTTGTGATTCGCTACATAATGTGTCAAACAATGATTTAGATTATTGTCTTAGAATTTCTACCAATAGGAATAAGAATATGTAGATATCTTTTTAACAATCATCTTTCCATTGGTTTCTTAGATTTCTTAATGAGCAATGATACTTTATTGTGAACCTCTCACAATTCACTTAACAGTGAAAAATTATTGAATCAATAAACATTTTTCAATTTATTGTTCCGTAAATTGAACATTATTTCATTTATGGAGTATTCGTTTAATATAGAATCCTGTTTTTGTGGATTTAGCCTAATTCTAAAATTTGTGCTGATACTACTCACTCACTTCTTTACCCTAGGGCTCCTGATTATAGCAGCCAGGTGTTTACAACAGCGGCATCGGAAATACCTGGAGCAACTGGAATATTTACTACCACGGGCACAGAAGATCGCCAGGTAAAACAACAGACATCCTCTACACAATTAAGCCAAAATAATGCAAGTGCCACTACAACTGTGCAAACCAAATCTAAACCTAAAGTTGAAAATAATAATAAAAGTTTTACCTGTACTGAATGTGGCAAAGGGTTAGCAAGAAAAGATAAATTGGTAAGTCAAATATTCTAGTAGCTAGTTGTTTATCTGTTTCAAAATAAATATTTTGGTTCAGTCTTGTTTATTGGTAGAACTAGGTTTTTATTGCACGTAGTTTATTTAGATCTGGTATTTTTGTCAACTACATTCCCAAAATTAAAATAAAATAAATATTGTGTCAACTTAATCTTTACTTATATATAAATTTGATGAATATTTATATGAATCAATTATCATAGGAAAAAACATGGGTTATTAGCTTCAAGACATCTGAGGAATTTCTTCTTCAGATGTGCTGTTATTCAGTTATGAAGTCAATGTAACTCCAACTACTCAAAGCTTATCTGGGCCTAATGCCTTAGATTTACCAACTTGATCCTCCTAAATAGAAGACTAAGCTACAGGCAGTCGCCATAAACTCTTCCCATGAGACACGCAACTTCCTCCAGAAGTCTTAAACTAGGTACCCTCATAATCCAAACAAGCTATTAAAGCAGAAGGATGTTTCTTCAATCATATCTGCAGTAGAAGTCAGGGAGAGCTGTTTTGTTAATATGACCTGAAAGAATCGGATTTAAAAAAAAGTCTATGAAATGCCAATAATGTGTCACCATAAGCCCAGTTTTGCTGTGCTACATATTAGGCTCATTCCTGAATGAATGAATGTTTTGAAAACGAAAATCTATTCATTTCTAAGCCATTGAAATAGAAGAAACGCTTAATTTAGATAATATATTTCTTATTATTTCATAAAGATATTTCACGTATCCTTCTTCGCATTCGAACATCTGCAGAAGAGGTGTTAGTCTAGTTGTCCGGTTTTCTCGAACATTCATAACCTAATTTCAGGTGTAACATTCAAACATGAATTTGAAATGCACTCATTTGAGTACCCTCATCGCAGCCTGCCTGTCAGAGCTGATCCAAGCACATTTAAAATTATAGTTATTAACCATTCATCTGAAACAACAAAGAATCTCATAAACTCAACTTGGTAAACAGAGGTCTTTACTCCAAAAAACATCATTAAGTGGCCACAGCACCAATCGATCCATCCAATCTTAACTATTCGAACGTGTAAAAATCCCTACTTTTCGGAGAATAATGTATGATTTATTATTAACTTAAAACAATTTAAAGTAGCAATAATATTCTTTTAGATATATTTAGATTATTTGTTGTGCTCATATATTTGATATTTACTTTTTATCAGGTAATTCATATGCGTATTCATACTGGAGAAAAGCCTTATGTTTGTGAAGTTTGCAAAAAGGCTTTTGCTCGACGAGACAAATTAGTTATTCATGTGAATAAATTGAAACATATAACTCCATCAAATTTGGCACCGTTGGCTAAAAGAAATCATTCAATCGATACAAGTACAAACGCCACAAATACTAGTGGGTTAGTAAATGGACAATCTGCAGTACCACCGCCTGTCACCAAGGTGTCTGGATCTACACAGACTGGAGAGCCACTAACTGATAAGGATACACAGCATGACTCTCTAGTAAGTTCCATTTCTTTCCTAACTTTTTTTTAAGTGTGAAACAAATCTAAATCTAAATGTTTAATATATATATTGTATTAGATAACAATAGGATCTGGAAATTGGAGCTGTGAATTATGTGGCCGTGTTTTGGGAGGAAGAGAAGAATGGTCAGAACATGCTAGGGCGCATCTTGAAGCCCAAGCTGCGCCGGCTCCCTATCAGCCACCTCCATATCCTGCACCAGATAGACATTATTGCCTTATGTGCAGACAGGTAAAGGAGGACTCTCTAAGTCTCTAAGTCATTTTCATGACTAGAGTGGTTTTCTTTTAGCAAGTTGAATGAAATCCATAATAATTATCTCATTTCCAGGATTTTGCTGATCGCACAGAATTTATGTTCCATTTACGTGCCCATTTTAAATCACAGGATGTTATAGATACAGCAGGACTTTGTACCTAAATATATAATACAATCTTGACTGACAGCTACTTTCTTAGTAAGTCCATTATTATTTCTATTCTTGAAATAAATCGGAAAAAACTTCAATTTTATATTCGAGTGCCATCATTTCTATTCATTATACATAATATTACTGCTATACGTCTTTTTAGTGGAAAAGACTTCATATATGGAAACCTGTGAAATTAAGAAACAGAATCTTAACATAACAGGCACTGTGCATTCAAATTCGATTTTTATAATAATGAATTAGTTATGTCTATACATTACAAGAAAGTTGATATGTTTTTATTTAATAAGTTTAATACATATGAAAGCTAAATACAACATCAATGGTTGAGAACATTGGGGTCTTAAGTTTTATGTTATAAACAAAAAATTATGATCACAGTTTTTTTTATCAAGTCATCACTATAAATGTTTAACGGTTTCATCATTTCTGTTTATAAAAATTTCTAGATTAAAAACTTTATAAGACAAAAGAAATTTTATGAGTGCAATTTCGTACTTTTAAAGTAAGGCCGTTCAAAATTAAGCAATGGTAAATAACTGGAATACTGAAAAATTTGTCTGTAACTTTGAGAGATTAGTTGGTGTTTTGGTTTCCATGGTAACCGAACAATGCTAGAAATGCATTTCTGCTGTCGTAATTTAGCCTGATCCATATATTGGTCTCAAACGTTGGCCGTCTAAATTGATATTTTTTGATGGCATACCTCTTGGGAATTCCTATCCCCAGATTGAGATCCAATCTCAGATTGGCGCCAGACCTTAGTATCGCATGAAATAATTGTGTAGTCATAAAATATATAATGTAAAAAAATTATAAATTACTTACATGGATGAAGTTGTTCGCGTCCGAGATTGTTTTCACGTGCACCCTGGATATCCAACTAAGCGAACAACAACAGTCGCCAACCAGCCTAAAATTTTATACTGGGCTGCTCGACGCAGAATGGCCTTAGTTGTTGGCCGAAGTTATGGCGTGAGGGAAAAAAACTTACATGGATGACTAAATATTTAGTACATTATAGTTTAATTAATTTAGCTGTCCTTTAATTCAAAAGTGAACCACTTGCCCTTGAATTTTTTTAACAATAGCGTCAAACTCACTAATTTTCGCGCAGAGTCAAAATGCCTGATAATGGAACTAGCTGTATAATTAAAAATGTATTTTTAGTAAGTCTTATTTTAATCAAACATGGACATAAATCTGCATCCTTATTACAAATAAATTATTACTTTGGAGGATAAATATAGTTTGTTTTTAATAGAATTTCCACTTTTATATTCCAGACTTTACTTTTCTTGTATCATATTGTCATCGATAACAAAAAGTATCTTATTCTTGTTTTTGTAATGTATTTATATAGTCGGATATTTTACACTTTTTCATTTTCCAATATTATTTTATTAATTCTGTTTATATTAACCTGTTATTTCAAGTAAAAAAGTAAAATCTAAAAAAAAAAACGTAAGTTATGCAGTTCTTTTACTAAACAAGATTTGAAATGAATAAAATCGTATGTTAGAACTTCAAAAATTGTAGGCGGCTAAAAAGTTACAAAATTTTATTTTTATTTTATCTCCAGAAATCCTAAATAAAATAAGTTTTAATAGAAACAGTTTTAATCGCCTAATTAACATAACCTATTATATGTAAACTGAATTCGGTTTGTGAATGGAAGTCACTAACCATAGATTATCCATAGATAACCGGTCTATGGTGGAGCCCAATATTTGTGGATCTGAGTTTAATTATCTACCACTTTCTAAAAAATTTCACGGACATTTAACTGATTTGAGAGCTTAATTTTAATTGGAAGATATTTATTTTATAATTATTTCATTTTTTAGTAATTAAAAAAAGTCACAGAGACTTAAGTAACATGTGGGAGGATTTCGGTCCTGAATTGTTATAACCTTTCCATTACATTAGTGCCAAACTGATCGAAGTACTATTAGCGATGGCTATAACAGATGCGTTTTTCAATAATTCCATTCAATCAGATACGTATTATCAGCGACATCTCTGCCCATGTATGTTATTGCTGCAACTGTGCCTGATTATTTGAAAAAATACAATCTGATTGGCATTGAGTTTGTAGGAAATGTTAAAGGATATAGAATAAAAAACTTTATTTTAATCTGAGGCAGTCACACGTTTTTATTTGAACTTAATTATATTTGTTTAATTCAGATTTTAGTTAAGCAGGGAAATAATGAACATCAAATCAGCTGATTCGTTTTAAGGTTTTTGTTTTATTTCATTGGCTAAAACTCGAAATAATGATCTAGTCAAAAAATGTGGCCTCATTAAGTGCATTTCGCAACCAAATACTGGTAAAAACAGTTTTTTCAAAATCACGAATTTTTTAGAGAATTCAATAATTTAGTACTAATGAAATTTCTTTGTATAATATAGCATTTTACAAGATTTTGTATGAATTTTAAATACATTAATGCTGCAACTGTTAAACATTAAGGTTTACTAGATCTTTATAGCTTATCTTTAAGCTTAATATTACTATTTTAATTCATGAAATGCAAAGTAAGGTGCTAAATTGAAGTATCTAGCGATAAACTTGAGAAAGAAATTCTTTTGTTTTAAGAAGTTTAACCGTTTCAGAACTGTCACAGCTTACATGCTCGTATTGTAGGTATTTATGATGTTATTTCTTCATCATCAGCATATCTCAGTTGTTGCTATTCAAAACATGTACGCATGAAACAGATTGCTTTGTATGCATGACTGACAATGCTGTTGATTGACAGTAAAATTATGTAAACTATGATTGGCGCCAAACCTTACAATCAGTTGGGTGCTTTCAAACATAATCACAGGTTTTTTCCTTTAGTGTTCGGTTATGTTTGGAGCTTACAGTTTAGAGCCCTTTCAGATGTGGCCACTTTTAGCCGTACGCAGAATCGGCCCACTAATGCACTCTATTTTAAGTAATTCTTTTTGTACAATAACACTTAAATGATAATAATTTCAGAAAAACCACATTTAACATTAACAATAGTATGACTTTTTTAAACAATATTAAATGGGCCAGGGAATGAGTAAAAGAAATCAGAGTTAAAAATAATAATAATAATAATAATTTACTGTTAATACATTGAGGATTGACCATATATAAATTTAAATTGAAAAATGTTAAGGGAAGGGATTAGCTCAGTGGTTAGCTCACTGGACTCCAGGATTCGAGTCCAGCTATGCTGCCCTTAGATTTTCTCTTCCTAGGAGCCTCTACAGCTCACTGTCCCGGTGAAGGGTAGTGTTGTCTGTAACGAGAGAACACTCTCTGGAGGCCGGCAGTGCATTGAGAAGGCTTCAGGCGCCAATGATCTTAAATGTTGACTCGCCTTGAATTTAAAATAAAATTGAAAAATGTCCGAATTAAATGGACTTAATAACACATATTCTCTAAGTTAGTTGATACAGACAAGTACATGGTAATAAGTGAATTCTGAACTGAATTCTTTCTAATAAACAAGATAAAATCATTTGAGATAGTGTTAATATCGCTGCTATCTCTCTAATCTACTAAGGCGACAACCAGAGATCACGTTTATATGGTGCAATTTAATTCAAGTTTTGAACCAAGCACTGATACTTTTAAAATACTTTTAAACTCGTAACAGGCCATTTTTTTGTGATCATGGGACGGTTCGTGAAACCTCGAATTTTTTTTTACGACAATAAAATTTAAAAAAAAGTGGTTACGTCTGAAGCCTGCCTTAAGATTATTTGTTCAAATTTAAATTGTACTAAATCTTCCTGACGTATTCATATTATAGTAAATAAAAAAATTAAAAAATTTTAAGAACAGCCAATAGATAATTATTTTTGATATTACTCTTTTACCAAGATATAGTTTCATATAAATTTGGTTGTACTATTATTTTTTTTGTTTAAAAAAAAAAATATATAAGGAAAACAAAATTGTTTTCTAAACATATTAGTTTATTAAGGACCCCCATATTAAAGTATTTAGTAATATCAATGACGATATCTTTAGGAATGTATTTTAGTCACACTAACAAAACGTCCCCTCCCCCCTCCATTCACTCTCAGATCAAATATGAAAATTCCCACAAATTTATTATATATTAATAAATAGAAGAGAAAATTACCATAATGTAATTATACAAATAATTGATAATATAAATATATATATAATATAAATAAATGTAGATATTTAAGTAAGTAGTTAATTTTTGAAGTGAGAGTGTTTGGTCAATTTCTATTGAAAATAAATAATAAATAAAAAAGAAAAGATGACATCTGTAAATAATAAAAAAATTGCAATTTTATTATAATTAGCAAGCATTTTTTTTAAATAAATATATATATATTTGGAATAGTTACTAATTTGTACGGTACATGGCACAAGAAGATCTTAATTTGTAAATAACTAGAATACAAAAAAAAAAAAATTGATTTCAATAATACTCCAAATGAATGGTACAAAATGAAATTGTAGACCATTGAGTTTGAAAAATTTGATAAAAGGGGAAAAAAATGTGCCTAAATAATAATTTGTATAAAAAAATAATAATTCCATACTTTGTTATGAAGAGAAATTTTATTTAGAAATTTGGACAAAAAATAAAACTGAATGAATTGAAATGAATCAAAAAATAATCTTTATTCAAACATAAATAAGGAATTTAATTGAAATAAAAACAATTTAGTATTTGACTGCTTAAATTTTAAGATTTTTTTGTTTGGTTTAGAATAAAATAGTGACTTTTAGTAAAAAAATAAAATAAAAATAAGATATACAACTAGGGATGTCGTTTATAAAACAATTCAATCAATGAAGTACTTTACAAAAGCCATAAGTCTTCCGTGGATGAGATCGTGTCTGTAGGTAATTTGGTAAATTCGAAGTTTTGTCCTTTTTAAAATGGAAATTTTGATCCTAAGTGCCTTACCAAATGATAACTGGGAGTGAAGAGTCCTGATCTAATCTCCCCTCTCGTAAATTTTATTTTTGTATTTAATATTTTTTTTTTTTAAGAATCCTCAAAATGGGGCATCCCTTTCTTCGACATGGATGACAAAAAGTGCGCTAGCAACAATGCTGAAGATATAAGGTATTTTAAAATGATAAAATAAAGGTTCATCGTGTTTGCACAACACCTTATACATATAAAGAAACATCATAAGTATGATATAGCCTATCTATAACTCTTAGTAACCAATCATGAAGAAGTTCAACTGATTATAGATACAACACGTCGATTTACGTCCTATCTATAACTCAGTAACTAATCTTGAAGAAGTTCAATGCATTATCGATACAACACGTCGATTTACGTCCTATCTATAACTCAGTAACTAATCTTGAAGAAGTTCAATGCATATCGATACAACGTCGATTTGCAAAAAAAAAAAAAAAATCTATGCTTTCTAACTTTACTGTTTGAGACTTGGAAATAAATTCTTTGCGGTCTGGTTATTATTCTCCAGACAGTTAAGAATGAACTCCCTCCATATCATTGTTTCGAAACTGTTATTGACGAGGCATCGTTAGAGATATATCTCTTTACTTCCTAATATAGTAACCTTTTAGCGTAAATTCTTATGGATAAGTGGGTTCTGCAGCAACCCGAAATGTTAGTGGAAATCCAAATTTAGGCCGATAGTGAGAAGTTGCCTTGCATTGCACTGACTTCTCCCACACGCCCTTACTTGAATTCCTTGCCGGGCCTTTCAAGTAATTGTAATCGAAGTAGATGGTCGAAAAAGTTTTTTTTTTGGTCAACAACTACCCTGGAGGAGCCTAATGTAAAACCATTTCCTGGTCAATTACATGACGATTTTCGCGGAACCTTAGAAGATTTTTCTGTACATGTTTAACAGCGTTTCCGATTCCTTTCCGTTTTGTTTTAGCACCACATCTTTAGTCTTCTTAATGGAAGGGTTCTAGATTGGAATGCTTCAGATATTCATAACAATTATTAACGAATATGGCATCACCAACTATGAAGTAAAGAATATCAACAGCAAGGCGACTTTTCAGTAGTGCTTAAAGAAACGGTTCTTAAGAAAAACATCATAGAGACAAAAGTGGAAGGAAGAAGATTCGGGAATGACTGCAGAGCACGAGGAAATCTGTGGAGAGATGTTTAAAAAAGGAAATTGGTCTGGGGGGGGGGGCAAGGCAGCTGAGATTAAGGACATATGGGACTCTCTCATGAAGGATCCATAAAGCAAGGCATTAAAGAGCGGAATAATCGAAGAATCCTTATTGGGAAAAGGGGTTTCTTTTCTTCCAATAGATAGATTCCTTTCCTTATTCGTTTTACGCATTTCCAATCTGCAACAATTCTCAAGAAGCAGTTTGGAAGATGTTAAACAAACCCAGTTGTTTTCATAAATAGACACGCAATCTCACTCCGAGAAGTCTTACATTGATAAAGCCTTACAAAACTTTATTTTTATTTCACAAATAACTTGAAAAGCAATAAAATATCAGAGACATTTTCCGTGGTAGCCTGCTTCATTTTGTGGTCATCGACCGGTTTCGGGCGTTCGCCCATCTTTTCAGGATGCGTTTTTCAGACAGTGTGCCAACACAGACTCGTACAGAGACTTAGTTTCACACTAACTCAGTCTGAAAGTTGGCACACTGTCTGAAAAACGCATCCTGAAGATGGGCGAACGCCCGAAACCGTCGATGACCACAAATGAAGCCGGCTACCACGGAAAATGTCTCTGATGCTTTCCAGCTCTGCGAACCAACCACCACAGCAAAAATATATATAAAAAAAATTAGATTAATCATTCTCAGTTTCAGAAAGTACTAATTTTTTTTTTCTATTTTATTAGTTTTTAAGAATTTGTTGAAAGATTTTTCTGATTTCCTTAATTTTTAATTATAAATAATTAACATACAAATTAATAGACGACATCCTTTTCCTTAATACAAAAAAGTATAAATCTTTTGTGACGGTTATGTTGTATTTATTAAGGTTCAAACTAAATGTGCGGTATGATCAATATTATTTTGTTTTTTTGTAAACTTTGTATGCTTTATTTTAATAGTTGGCCGTAGTATTTTGGAATGAGTTCCTATAAAATGATAAAAAATACTCCCAGATATTTCTTTTTAAATTAACTTTCAATCATAGGAGCTCTCTCTTTGTAAATTTTTTGGTCTTTTGTTTTAATCTAATTATTAATTAATAAAGATATAAGCAATACTTTTTAATTATTATAAAAAAAAACAAAAACAACTCTAAATATAAATATATTTGAATAGATTAGTTTAATTTTTGATTATTAGATGTTTTTATAATAATATAAGCAGTGTACCTTGTGGAAGTTATAAAAAAAAGTATTATTTTTACAATTTTGAATAGATTATACAAAACAATTAGACGTTTGATGGAAAGAGCATTTAACAAAATGGTGAATTTTTTATTCATTTTTTTTTTTAATAGTAATTTTGGTATTTTCGATGTCATTGAATTATATGATATGTAAAAACTTTATTTTAATTTCATAATGGGAAATATTTTTTGTTCAATTTGAAAAATTATTTAATATCTAGAGTGCCTAATGATTCGAACTGTGTTATGAAAGTTTAAATAGAGGCAAAGAAAAAAAAAATTGATAGATTGATTGATTTTTTTGGACATTCCTTTTTAACAAAATAGCAATTACGTCCATTTTTTTTTGTATTTCAACCAGGGATTATCGATTTCATGTCGTTCTAACGAGAGAATTATTTAAGAAATCAGTTTTTTTTTCTTAAGACTTCAGTCACAGCTCAGAGTATTCTTTACCTTATCGTTCGTATCCGAACCCATCCATTCCACTTCCTTTTTTTTTGGAGATCAACTATCAACCATCTAACCGTCTAATCTCGAAGCCATGAGCTTGATGACGGAGCCATTTTGAGCTTTTCTAGGCCTGATTAAAAGGGCAAAACTGTGAAGGATGTGCTGTAAACATAGGGGATCCACAATAGATCTTCCTTAGTGTAGTTTCCGGTGGAACGACGCTCCCCTCCCCTTTTATACTCCACCTTAACCTCCCGATCTTCTTTGATCCACGATAATATATCTCTACGATAATTTTCGGCACTCTACATATTAAAGAAAAAAAAAAAATCAGAAAAAATATAAAAAAAAAAATCTGCCATAAAATTTAAATTTTCGTGGAAGCTGCTAAAACCTAATGTTGCCATAAAATTTGTACCTGTATTTTTTTAAGAATTTCTTTGCAATTATATTATTTTTATTATTCTTACTTCCATTCAGAAAAAAAAAGAAATAATTATAATAAAAATATTACTTCAACAATTTTTTATCTGTGAAAAAAAAAAAAAAACTGAAAAATGTGAACCTCAAACAAATTAAAAAATATTATATATATAATATATATATAGATATACTACAAAAGTAATTAATTACATTAAATTGATTTTTATGGGCTTCCAAAAAGATTCAAATTTATTAGAAAATGGCTTCCAAATTTTTTAAATTTTGTTGCCAATATAAGAGTATTATATTAAAACTCCATAATTTTTTTTTTCTGTGATCCGCATCAATTAAAAAAATATTTCTCATCGATTTTTTTTTTTTTAATTTACTGCTTATTACCTTATTTAATTTAATTTTAAAATTTAATTTTGTTACCTATTCTACCTCAGAGTTCCTTCTCTATTAATTTTTAAAATGAATTAATTCTTGAAAATAATCACAAAATAAATAAAATAAAAAAAATTATAATAATTTGTTTTGAGATAAAAGCTTGTTTTTAACATCTTCCATTTTATTTCATATTCATATTATTATTAATTTTTTTTTTTTTTTTTTTGGACTGATAAGTGTGCATAAATTTTCTAATTGCATTTTAAAATTTAGCTCTTCCATGACAGTAAATTTTTTTTTTTTTTTTTTTTTTGTTACTTTATAAAGCTTAATTTTTATAAAAAAAAAATATGGTTGTATGTTGAGTTCAATTTAATATTTTATATTTAGCAATTAATTTTTCAAAAAGTTGTATCTTAGTTGTATTGAACAGAATGCAATCTTTAAATTTAAAATTTATTAAATTGTATATATATATAAAAAAAAAAATCTGTTTTCAAATACAAATTTCAACATCCTACTTCCCATATTATAATTTTTTTAAATAAATAAGTTTTGCCATGTTGTTTTTAATTGTGCTTTTACTTTTCATTAATGTAAAAAAAACAAAAAAAACAATTAAACTAGTATATTTTCTAAATTCCAGTGAAATACTCTAGGATTTGTTTTTTGTTTGTTTGTTTTAGTACAGGTGCTGCTCGCATTGCTATTATAGATATACTTATTAGTTTGCTAATAAAAATTTTATTGTGTAATTATTTAATTTTAATTTATCTCCCCCCCCTTTATTATGATATATTTATCAGATGTACTCTTTGAAAATTCTACAAAAGAAAATTGGAAAAAAAAAGTATCTTTCTTAAGTTAATAGACAAGGAGTTCTATTACATCGAAGTAACAACCCATGCCATACTGTTCACTAGCTCGGTTCAGCATCGCCTTTCGCCCCATCTATCTATCATTCTATGAAACCGTACTGACAGCAAATATTTGAGGCATTTGAACTTTATTTTCCCCCACATAATTATGTCTAAGTGGTCTAAGAAAGTTGAGCGGCATAAAATAGCTCTTGCTAGCGTTTAAGTTTCGCATGTTAAACAGAACACCCCTGCTGATATTCTGAATTTAGTGTTCAACGAAATAGAAACATACTTTTAACTTTTCAAATAATAATAAAGACTAACATTGAATTGTACGATCCGCTCTGGAGTTTGCAGTCCACAAATATAGTTCATTTTTATTTTGAAATCTATCTCCTTTTTGCAGTGTAAAAAACAAAAATGTAAGAAAATCTTTTCATAATGCAAAAATGACTAATAATAATTAAAATATTGTCAGTTAAACCAGACAACATACATTTCATGGCTGAAACTGAATCCATGACAAACGTCTTTTCTCTAATGGAAATTTCTAATAGAAAATAAGATGCAATATCAGTGAGTAATTTTTCTGCACAAAGTTCAGAAGTTTTAAAAGAGATTTTTATTGTAAAATAAATAACCTATTTTCAAGTCTTTTGAATATCCAAATGTATTTGCATGTATTATGAATATATAAAGAATATTGCAATGTGTATTACTGCAGTAAGAGGAGGTATTGTGATCCGGGATTGAATATAGGAAGTTATTTTTAAAACTAAAAATTAATTCGCGTTAGTAAGCCTACTAAGTGATTTTTAAGTTAAATTTCACGAAAAATTTTAAACTTTATGAGTTGATAAATGAGAGTTATTTTTAAAAATTCTAAATGATTTTTATATAAAAGTAAAAAAATTAATGGTTAACATTTTTTCTTGATTTATGTGGATGGGTCCACAGTGGTGGATAACATCTGGTATTTTATCGTCGTAGCATGCATATTCCATTAGTTCCTGATTCGGTTTCGGATTTTCATCCATCGTCAGAGCAAATTCCTCTTAAACTCTTGTTGAGAGTTTGCTTTAACGTAATGTTTCTGTTAAACTAACCAACACTCAGACTTGATGGTTTGTTGGTTGTATATACATGTGTAGGCACATATATATACAACTACACATATATGTGCCTAACCAAAATGTTAAACCATCGTCAGTGCAAATTCACCAAGTTCGTGTCACCTCTATACGGTGGTTGAAAATCCGAAACCGGTGAGGAACAAATATGCATGCTACGACGAATAAAATACCAAAAATTTGTCTTATTACAACAAAAATTAATAATCATCCCTTGAGAGATTTATGTTTTGCTCAGAAATAATAAGTTATCGTGTGATTTTTATTATTTCTCTCAGAAAATAGAAATCGTGCCTGTTAATTTGGTATGTTTTACTAGTGGACTCTGCTAATACGCGATAGTAAACAAACAGTAGATAAATTATTCATATTAAAAAAAATTCAATTTTTTTTTGGTACCTGCCCAAATTCCCATTTTGAAAAAAACTGGTTAACCTTAAGTGCAAATTTAATGAATGGATTTATCAGTTTTTTTTTGAGTTTTTCTCGAAAACAGCTTCAACAATTTTCTTTCAGCTTGAAATATTAACTACTACTATAAAGGGCTACAACTTTTATTTGAAACTTTTATCTGGAAAAATTATGAGAGGTTTTGAGAGCCCCTGTCATTTTTGAGAGTTGTTCTTGCTGAAATTATAACATTATCGGTATAAGCTATCTGTTGTGAGAGACAGTTTTAAATTGCCCCTCCTAGGTTTTTTGCGGCTGTTCATCATAATTTCCTCCATTGAAATATTAAATAGAGTTGGAGTTCCAGGGTCATTCTGTCTAAAAACATAGTTTACCCTGAATTCTCCGGCCAAACTGTTCTGTATTTTATACATAGGAGAGTTAATCGTAAGTTACATTATTTTTCTATATAGTAAGTACTTTTACACTGTACTAGGAGTCTCTGTTAACTGATGTTTAATTGACATTATTTTCAAAGGAGTTTATTTGTGTAGGGCCTCAGCCCTTCTTAAGGCTGGCTTTGTTCACGATATTTAAAAGAAATTGTTTGAGAAATTCGCGAAAAACTAGGAAATAAAATCTCGTGTGAAACACTCACACGACTTTCTCTTACAGCTGTTAATATAGTTATAATATAAAATAATACATTTTCTTTAAATTTCAAATTTCACTAATTCAATATTAACATCAATATATAGGGACGGGAAGGAGACAAGTACCTACCCAGGCAGGTAGTAGAAGTGATTACTTTGTAGTCCAGTAGAGAGCGTCAATAACATTGGGCCAACCCAAATTTTGAAAAATAATACCACTAATTCCTAAGAACTATCAAAAGTCAATTTTTTCGAAAAAATATTACAAATGAATAATATCAGTGATAGATTTATAGTTATCTGTACAATTTGACAAGTTTATTGTGGGTGGTTCCGCAGAGCTGGAAAGCATCAGAGATATTTCGTGATAGCCGGCCTGCTTCTTTTGTGGTTATCGACCGGTTTCGAGCGTTCGCCCACCATCAGCATGCTCTGTGCAAATTTATGTTATCACACTGTTTGAGAATAAGCATCCCGATAAGACAAGACAAGACTGCACTCAAGACCAATGTGTCGTTCAATAGGTGCAGACGACTCTGTGGCAGGAACTGGGGCTTGCGCCCAGCCTGACCCTCTGGATTTATACCAGGCTCATTAGACCCATGATCACGGTGGTTTGGTGGACCAAGACTCTGCAGAAGGGAACGGTGAGTGGGAAGGGGAGGCTGAGTGGAATCCAAAGGCAAACCCCGACTGCGGCGTTGGAGGTCCTCCTTAACTTACCACCGTTGCATCTTCTTATTCAAGCCGAAGCCAGTTTGGGAATTCATAGGCTCCTGCAGAGGCCGCCACCTATCACCTCTAGGCATGATTCTGTTAACCAGAGGTTGATAGAAGTTCAGGCTGATCAGGTACTTGGCATGCCTACCGATAGGATTCCCAAGCTTTATTTTGAAAGGAACTTCCACATTGTCATATCGATCAGAGATGAATAGGACAGGGATCCCCCTCTGCTCGGTAACTCGGTCTGGTATACAGACGGCTCTAAAACTCCGACTGGGGTCGAAGCGGGGGTCTATGGGGGCAGGCCTAAAGTTAAGATTAAGGCTAGCCTAGGGAAGTAGCTACGGTCTTTCAGGTCGAAGTTGTGGCGTTACAACTCTGCGCTAAGGGGATTATAAGGCAAGGGTTAGTGGGTAGAAGAGTGGCCACGATAGTCAGCAGCCCTTTCCTCACACCAAATAGTATCAAGACGGTTGTGGGACTGCCTATCTGCCCTAAGCGAGGTGGGTGTTCGGAATAAGCTGACACTTGCCTGGGTGCCGGGCCATGCGGCGTTCCTTGGTAACGAAAGGGCGGATGCCCTGGCGCGGGAGGGCTCGAAGGATACCTTTATAGGCCCCGAGCCCTTCTGCGGGTTGCCCAGGAGCCCCATTCACGCTTCTATCAAGGAATGGATAGAAGACCAGCGTCTGCGATGATGGGAAAGTACGCCAGGGCAGAGGCAGACTAAACTCTTCATTAAGAGACAGACATTTGCCTAAATTTACCAGGACCTAGTGGACCGTAGCCGAAGAGATATAAGGCTAATAGTGGGTCTACTAACAGGCCACTGTAGGCTGAATAGGCACATGCACCATTTATTACTTGCAGACAACGCATTATGCCGTTTCTGCAGGACCGAGAAAGAAACCCCGGTGCACATCCTTTGTGAGTGTGCTGGTCTGGCAAGAAACCTAACTGGGGACTAGTAATCCCGAAGCCTCGAGCTTCATGACGGAGCCACTTTCAGCTTTGCTAGGCCTGATTAGGAGGGCGAAGCTGAAGGATGTGCTATAAACTCAGGGGATCCACAATAGACCTCTTAATGTAGGTCTCAGTGGAATGAGGCGTGGCCCTCTCCAAACTAATCTAATCTAATCCTGATGATGGCCGAAACCGGTCGATAACCACACAAAAAGAAGCAGGCTATCACGGAAAATATCTCTGATGTTAATCAGGTATTTATATAGTTCAAATAAAATTGTGGAATTCCAACATTGCTTCTATTTTATGATAATAATGTGTATATGTGTTAGGACCATACATTATACAGAAGTAGGAAAGCCTTTGCTACTGTTCCCCACCACAATCCACAAAAAATCAATTTTCCCGGGAAAATTTTTCAAATAAATTGTTTTTGAGAAAATCGCGAAAAACTGAAAAACAATTCATCAAAGTCGCATTTCCGGTAGGAAGTGGACCAAAACATTATTGCCACATGTGATAGATATCACCTCAGAACTCATATTTCTTGTGAAAACTTAACCCAAAATCGAAAGTGCTATTTTACTGAATACTTTTCCCATATTTTGGCAACTTATATAATTCTAATAAATATTATGTAAAGTGAAGTAATGCCTATTTTTTTAGGCGGGCTTAACGTCCAACTACCAAATTAGGTGTCGTGGACGGGGGCGGAAGCACCTACTTTACTATTATTATTTTTTAAACAAATATAAAAATTTACCAGTTATGCTGGACTCGAACTGGAGTCCTCCCACTTAGAAGTCCGTGCTCATAACCACTACACCAACACCCTCCCCTAAATATTATGTAGTTGACACGATTGTATAGCACATTGTTGAACTGAAATAGCACATTAAAGAAAAACATAACCCCACCTCCGCTTCAAAAGCCTTAAATGAATTTTCCCCAAGAAAATTTTTAAGCAAAAGTTCTAGCTATTTATATGTGTTGTTGATAAACCAAGTTTAAAGGAAATCGTTGCAGCTGTTTAAAATAAAATAACAGAAAACTGACAACTATTTCTAACAATGCGCACTTCTGGTCATACGATTTTCTTCAAACTTGGGATTTTCACTATATAATTAATTCTAAACAGTAATTTTATTATAATAATTTAATAATTGTGCACAATTTAATAATTTATCATAATTACGAAAGGAAAATTAGTAAAAAAAATTCTAAACAATATGTTTCATAGAAATAATTAGCCAATCAGAGTGTAGAAGTGAAGTTGTCAAACCTGGGCATAGTCAACATCATAATTCTAAATTTCAGATTAGCCTAAGTTACACGCCCATATGGCACCCTGATTGGGTAATTGTTTAAAGCTAATTATTACTTTCTCTTACTCCTAGTAAGAGGAAGTATTGTAATCGTGTCAAATTTTCGATATCGAGTTTTCACCGGAAATATCCGTTTTGAGGTACCCTGAGTCCAAAAAAGTTTTTAGCAAATGGTCTGTTCGTGTGTGTATGTGATCAGCCTAGCTCAAAAACGAAAAACCGTAGAAAGTTAAAACTTGATATTCCGCTTAGGTATCACCGTAGCATCTGACAGTGGGTCATCTGTCAAAATTCCTCTACCGGAAGTACCACTTTACTTGTTTTTTTTTTTTACGTTTTTGCGTTTTTTTCAAAAATGGCTCCAACGATTTTCTTCAAACTTGATATATCAACTACACATACAAAGAGCCACAACTTTTATTCGAAACATTTCTCTGGGAAAATTTATTTAAGGGCATTTATGGGGGAGGGGTGAAGTTATGTTTTATGTTAGGTTTTCATCTAAAGTGTTATTTCAGTTTATTAAACAATTCTGTCATCTAAATAATGTTAATTAAAATTAAATATATTTTTGAAATTCCGAGTTTCAAAAAAATCGGATGACCGGAAGTGCTTTTACTTTACCACTTTACTAAATGATTTTTCCACTTTTTCGCGTTTTCCTCAAAAATGGCTCCGACAATTTTCTTCCAACTTGATATATCAACTCACATACAATGATCTACAACTTTTATTTGAAACATTTATCTAGGAAAATTCATTTAATGACACTTTTAGGGGGAGGGGTGGGGTTATGTTTTTTTCTAAAGTGCTATCATAGCTTGATTATGCAATTCTATCATCCAAACAAAATTAATTAGAATTAAATGGATGGCCAAAATTCCGAGATTCAAGGAAATTAGTTAACCGGAAAGTGCGCTTTTACTGGACAGTTTTCGACGAATTTCATTTTAAATTTGGTGCACAAACTATAAAATTTGTCAATTATAATTTTGAGAACTGGAGTAAGAGAAAGTTGTGTGAGTGTTTCACACCAGATTTTAAAAAAAAAAAAAAAATTCAAAATATCCAGTTATTTCTAACATATTATATACTGTTTCATATAATTATTAATGTGAGCCATAAAGAAAAAATTCAGAATTTTTATTGCATTATTGAATAAAACAGCACAACAGAATTAAGCAGAAATGCTAGTTATGAAGAAATGTACGGCCACCATTTTGAATTTACCGGTTTATACTAATGGAACAAAATAAAAATGATGTTAAACACCTACAAAAATTTCCTCAGGGTATTCATAATTTTCAATTAAAAAACTTGTCTAAAACCTAGAGTTTGTAGCTATTAATTATAGTCGCTAATTTTATGTAGGTAGCACAGACCACAATGTATTGAAAGAGTACCATATAGATGGGAATCTACGAATGGGCTAGCTATTCAATCAAACTCTAGTTCATCTTAATCAAAACATTCACCCGACTTTCTCTTACTGCGAAATGGCAAACTTTCTTCACATTTTAATTCTTAAAACGTCGGCATTTTTATGCAGAAAATCACAGAGAATTGAAAAACCTATTCAGTAAAGTCGCACTTCCGCTCAACCGATTTTCCTCAACTTATATAATTTTGGCATTCTATATAATTCTAATTATTATTATTTAGTTGACTGAATTGTATAGCACACAGTTGAACTGAAATAACACATTCATGAAAAACATAACCCCACCCCTCCTCCGAAAGTCCCCTTAAATGAATTTTCCTGAAGAAATGTTTCAAATAAGATTTGTGGCTCTTTGTATGTCTAGTTGATATATACAATGTTTAAAGGAAATTGTTATTGCTGTTTTGGAGAAAATCACAAAAAAAAAAAAATTCAGTAAAGTGGCACTTCCGGTTGATAGATTTTGCCCGAAATCTTCGTGTCTGACGGTGGTAGTACCTAAACGGAATACCAAGTTTGTGCTTCCTGCAACTTTTCATTTTTGAAATATTCTTTTCACGGACATATAGACACAGACACACATATACAAACCATTTTCTAAAAACCACTTTTATGGACCTCTGGAGTCCTCAAAACGTGTATTTCCGATGTAAACACGATTTTACTTCCTCTTACGTGTAAGAGGAAGGAAAAAAATAAAAATAACGAAGAAAATAAATATTTCTCACCTCCTAGAATTTAGTACTATCTCCTCGGGCAATACTAAGGCCCTTATATGGCGAGGCATCTATGCAATCAAGTTTTATTAGGCTCTGGTCGAACCGCATCCCACTCTTCTTGTAGGGTGATGAGGAGCTGTTGCAGAGTAGTTGGATGCTGATCACAAGCTCTAACACGCCTCTTGAGCATGTCCCATAGGATTCATGTACCAAGAACGTGCAGGCCAATCGATTACATTTATACCGACTTCCTCCAAGAAGCGGGTACATCTATAACTGTGTGAGGTCTGAGGTTTTCATCCATTAGCATGAAACTGTTCCCGATATATAGACCAAAAGATATGACTGCCTCTAGAAACACTTCTTCTTCATCTAGCAGCGGTCATTGCACCGTTTTCAACAACAATTTACTCGGAATGGCTTCCAAATTTATCCCACCCCACACCATAATTGATTGTAATGAAGCGCTCTCCCAGCCTTCTTCACACACAAATTGACCGTCTGAAGAAATACAAACCAAATCATATTCATCTGCGAAGAACCCCCCCCCCTTCCCCAATTGCTCTATAGTACAATGGTGATGCCGTCTGGCAAAAGCTAACCTGCTTACCAGATGATTCTTGGATAGTACTGACCCTGATGCTGGTCTCCTAGCCATTAGACATATTCAACACAATTGTCTTCGAACAGTTTCAGAGCTCATGAACACTCCCCGAACTTATAATAAGTTATCCCTGAGCTCTATAGCTATAAGAAACTACTTGCGAAGAACTGAGATCGAAAGAAATCGGCCGTCCCCGATCTTTTGTCACCCTTCTACGACCACTTCCGGGTCTTCGACCGTCTTCCCTAATTTCCCTAAAATGTACGATTGCTCTAAATGTATCGTAGAACACAACATAACGAACGTTATACCACATATCGCAGGCTATGTCCTACCTAAGAGCGACTGCTCTGACAGCATGCTTAAAAGAAATAACCATTTTGCTGTTAATAAAATTAAACAAAATAAAATAATTTAACGATAAAAACTAATAAATAATGTGGAATTTAAAAAAAAAAAATATCATTACTTACGATGTTCTGTCCTAGGCCAAAAAATGACACTAATTGAATTTCTACTGTTTTCAATGTTTATTCTTAAGAAAGTTAAGAGTTTTTGTGGTTGTAAAGTATTGTATATAACATTTATATTAGTTATAAATATAAATATATCGAAGCCTAGTACATAATACAGTGTTATTATGATTTTATAAGTGTCCCATTTTTTTGTGTTGCTAAGTGTATTTACTTTAAACTTAATTTTTTTTTTTAGTTTTGTAGTAAATTTATAAATTAGCTTTGTGAGAATATTGAAAGAGAAAAATGGTGTGGGTGATTCACCCAGATTTTTCATAATAGTGGACATCAAAAATAAACATTTCCGGTTGAAAATTAAGAGTGTAAAAATCTGAACTAACCGCAATGTTTTCATTTACATCAGCAGTGACGGAAAGAAAACACAAATAAAGAAAACAGTCACTAAAGATAATGATGCTTCGACACGGAAACAATTCTGGGCAATATTGTTGCAAACAAAAAAAAAAAATACGCTTTTAAATTTAATAACAAATTATCATTTGAAATGAGAGAAATATGTATAAAATTAGCACGTCCCCATGATTCTGGAGTAAATGGTTCAATAAAAATTCCGGAAGCTTATCGCTAAGACGTGCTCAAAGATTTATTCCATTTATGTTCATTTTTTTATAACACGAAACTTTTACCAGTAAAAAATTGTTCTAAGTGACTAAAGACAGATAGGTTCAATCAAGTAAACAAAACAAAATGGAAAAAAAAGATTACCTAATACATTAGCACGTATTGCGATATTTTGTTAAATAACACGTCTGTTCATTAAACGCATAATTATAATACATAATTTCATTTATAGAAATATTAACATAAAAATATCTTTTATTTTATTTTTAGAATTTTTTTTTAAGTAAATTTAATAAAAAATTCTTATTTCCTGACTAAGTGGTTGAAATAATAAAAGAAGTATTTGGAATTTTAAATTATTTCATAGAAAAATTTGAAAATTGTAACCGCCTATATTATTTTTGACTAGAGGTCAGCAAGGCGTCGAATATATTAATAATTAAGAAAGTTTTGCTCATAAAATTATGAAAGAAAATTGTATTACCTTGAAAAAATATATCTTAGATGACGGAAACGGAATTTGTTAATATACTTTATCACATTTTACTTTCTCTTACTGCTTTATTTTATAAAATATATTTAATAATTATTATTCTTAATTATTAATATCTATTGAAACAAATTGTTTTGACATTATGCACTTAGATCTAAGAATAGAAGTGTTTTACAACGAAAATTAACTATTACGTCAAATACTTTTTCTTGCTTTCTTTATTAATTTGCATAATTAACGAAAACGTATTTCTGGCGTCATTGTGACGCCACTGCTTTAATTTAATGCAAGGCAGCTTGTTTAATATTTAAACGGAAACAATTTTCATCTTTAGATATCATATTGTCGGTGAATATCGTCCGTTATCTGGGACTATTATGATACATCGACAAAAGACTGGACATGGAGCCCATGCACTAGTCTTTAAAGACAGGAACTAAACCCAGTTCCAATCTTTCCAGTTCAAAGTCCTCAGAACCATAGTCCACGCTCCCTTTTATATTTCCAATCACTCTTTCTCTACATATCTTATAATACATCTTATAATACCATAATTTAAAAGAAGTATTAAAAATACGTTACATAAATTAATTCCATAAATCCATATTATTCCCTAGTACGTCTTCTTTCTTCCGCATAATACAGGTAATGCGCCCCGAAAACTCAAACACCAGTCGCAGTAAGTAGTCACAGCTATTTGCGAGTGTCATTAATTGAGTGATAATTGTTCCTCAGACTATAAATCGTCAAACAGACTTGATGTGAAACCTACACACCAGACTTTATTATTATTACTAATCTGAGTGCCTATCGGCCTGGGACTTAAGCCTATGTGGCTTTTAGCCCTCCAAATTGACCCCCCTAATTAGTTTCTCCCGGTAGTCTACCGGTTTGTAAAATATCTTTCAGCTCTAACCCTCCCAGGCAGTCCCGGGAGAAAGATGGCCTCCCAAATACATGAAACCTGGTATCAGCGAAACGGGGACACTAACATAAATAGTAATATACCGTTTCCCTAACTCCACCATCACAGTTCAGACATATGGGACTTGACGTGCTCCCTACATTATGCAAATGACTAGACACCCATGTGTGCCTGGTCACTACACCTCCTGAAGTCCTCATTCTTATTCTACTAAGGGACAGAGTAATCTGAAACCTCCTGCTTAGTCCCATTGATGAATCCCTGCGTGACCTCCCTATATTTCTACAAAACTGTCGTCTCCCAAAGTCTAATCTGTCTATCACAGAACCTCTTGGTGACGGCAAGGGCTGGCTTGAGACCACAAGAAGGTAAGGAGGATCCCTCCCTAGCCAGCCGATCATTGCCTTCTATTTCCGCATGTCCGGGTACCCAGTAGAGCTGCACTTTGCCCCTCTGCGCTAAGGTATTAAGCTTTCTCCTACATTCTCCCACCAATTCCAAACTACAACACGGCTTGCTCAAAGCCCTTAGTGCGGCCTGACCACAATACTTTAAAGACAGGATCTAAACTTACGAGCTACGAGAACAAAAGATTGTATAGACCCATAGATTCCCAGCGGGAATGATATCACTGGGTATTTTCTTCCTTCATTTGTTCACTTGTTTTTCCTAGAACTTTTGTCAGCATATTTACTTATAGCATCTGAATGTAAGTAAATAACATCTGGTATTTTATCCGTTGTAACATGCATATTTATTTTCTTCCTGACCGGTTTCGGATTTTCATCCATCGTCAGAGCAAATTCACCAAGTTCGTGTAGAAAGTTCACTTCAACGTAATGTTTCTGTGAATATGAAAATCCGAAACCGGTCAGGAAGAAAATAAACATGCACGCTACGACGGATAAAATACCAGATGTTATACAGCATTGCGGATCCATCCACATATTCAGTAAGTAAATAAGTTTAAAAAAGTTTGACATACTTGATAACTAAAATATGATTTACTTTTCAAAATCTTACTAGCTTTAGCAAGATTTCTGGACATGGTTTTATCGTCATGTCTCCATTATGAACATTAATATAAATTTAATCGATTTTTTTAATTTCTCTTAAAAGTGTGTGTATGTGTGTGTGTGTGTGTGTATGAACAAAATATTTCAAAAATGAAAAATCGCTGGGAGCTTAAACTTGATATTCCGTTTAGTTACCACACCATCTGACATGAAGGTTTCGGAAAAATTCACCAACAAAAAAGTTCGACTTAACTCAATGGTTTTAGAGTTTTTAACGAATTTCTTTAAATTTCATGTACTATATACAGACTTTAATAACTATAATTTTATTCGTAACATTTCTCGGAAAAATTGAGGTTTTGGGGGAACAGTCGCAATATGCTTTCCTATAAAATGCCACTTCATTATAATGCATGGTTCTAATGCCTTTATGATACATTAGAATCATTGGTAGAATTCCAAATTTGAAGAAAATCGAATGGAGGAAAACAATCTTGCATTTACAAAAGTTTAAGAACAATAAATACAAAAACATAGAAGACATACCACAATTAGCAACTATTACACTGTTAAATTGTTTATTTATTTTTTTTTAAATTAAACAATTATTTGTTCCAATTTTGTTTGTAAACAAAAACAGAAACTATTGAAAGGTATAAACAATACTTTTATGCTGAGCCGCAATTATTTAGAAAACTTATTCTACATTCATTTTAATTATTTTATCAAAATAGAATTTCATTAATAAATTCATCACTTCATAATTTTTTTGACAACAAAAGAAAACACGTTTTATTTTAATTCAATGACCTTCTCCCAATGGGTAAAATGGAAAATTAGAATACCAGTTTGTAAGTGAAAAATAGTATACTTAAGTTAAATTAAACCTGGTCTGGGACAGGCATCCTAAGTCTGATTTTCTTTTTATTCCACATTATTTTTAAATTTGTAGTTAAATTACTTTATTTGCTTCACTTTATTGACAAAAAAAAATGCATTGAAAAACATGGGAATACGGTCGGAGATCCGGAAATGGTCATAACAGATCGGGACGACTACGGAGGCACTGTGAGCTCTGAATCTGTTCGAAGATGGTTGCAAGAAGTAGAACTGATGGTATAGAAACCAGCATCAGGGTAAGTACTAACCAGGAATCCACTTTCGGGTCTCCGACCGTATTCTCCTGTATCCCTGAAATATACGATTGTTTGATGAACTGCAAACGTGGCAGACCTAAACTGACAGAGTGAAATAACTGTTTTTTTTTTTTTAACATTAATTAATGTCCTGCAGAAAAGGCATGCGTATAGATATATGGTATATCAAACTGATCGATACATTGTACAACATTATCGATACTTTGCATTGAAAGATAGCATCATCAAAAATAGTTTTAAAAAAGTTTTAATTCACATAATGACATAACAAGTGAAAGTTAAAAGGGAAAATTAGAAGCCTATAGATTTTTCAATAAAACCCGAAGCCCGGAGTAAACCTTATGCAAAACAGGATAGTTGGCAACACTGGTTTTGCTGCTGTGTATCTTACAACCACAACGATGCCTGCTCCATAACATCATATATTACGTATATCACAGGCATCGATCCCCAGACAGAGAGAATCAAGAGCGCAGGGGTGCACTGCTTTTAGATGGGTTCCAGGATATTTCTCTTCTGGACTACCGCTAAAATGAAGACACTGTAGAAAAAATTAGTTGTAATATTTCTCTAGCCGAACAGGTGATAAATATATAGTAGTGATCATAAAATTTGTCCTGAAGGGAAGGATGTAGATCAAATGAACCTGTGATTAACTAGCCCTCATGGCGAAGACATTAAAACTAAAATAACAGTTATTCTGTTAAGTAAATAAATGTTTATTTAGAAAGCATAGTATTTTCAATAAAATATTTCCAAGCTTTTACAATAACGTTTTGAAATATATATCCTTTTTTTGTGACAGACATTATTTCAATTCGAATTTTGTTAATATAAAGAGCAATATTTTATCTAAATGGTAAAATGAATAAAGATAAAGAAATTCTAGTTGATATCTCTTGAAGAATTACATACAAAATATAGATTTTTTTAAAAAAAAAAAGAATTAAATAATTTCTAAATGAAATAAATTTACCCTGTGGTTGTCTGGTGGACTAGAATGAATGGTTTTTAGTGCAAGCAGCCACGTTCGACTCCTGGGGGGGGGGGGCACAAATGATATTCATCCAGCACGCAAGAACAAAAAGAAAACAGATATCACAGCTCTTGGATGTCTCTTGTCTATACGATATCCTGGACAGAGTTCTTAATTAGGCTCCCGTGTAGTTGCTGGTCAGCACTCTTCAAGCAAATGCAAAAGGTCTGCTCTACAAAATAAGTAAAAATAAGAAATTCTGCTGTTAAATGAACTAACTCCCCCATAAACTTAACTAAATTTTCCCAACCCTATTAAATAACAATAAGAATAGCCTTATTTATTGTGTGTTAGTAGGCGTTATACTCGATGATTGTAGCCGTAAAATCACGAAAAGTTTGTAACAAACAGCACTCAGTAAATTGCAATTTTTGTTAAATATGTGGATGCTAGGTAACATCGGGTATTTTATTCCTAGCCGATTTCGAATTTTCATCCAATCATCAGAGTAAATTTATCAAGTTTGTGCAGAGAGTTCACTTCAACGCAACGTTTCTGTTACACTTGACACTTGTATGTATGTACGTGCGGAAGATTATAAGGTTATATTACGATGTGTGTCAGAGACATTTTCTGTGAATTTTGTTTACACATTCGGAGTGTGTAAACAAACTTTGCTCTGTGCAAGTCTGTGTTGTCACACTGACTGAAAAACGCATTCTGAAGATGGGCGAACGCCCGAAACCGGTCGATGACCACAAAAAGAAGCAGGCTACCACGGAAAATATCTCTGATGCTTTGCAGCTCTGCGGAACCAACCACCACCACTACGATGTGTGTGTTTAATGACAAAATGAAATTATTAAGACATTAGAAAGTTTGCATTGCCTTTATCTGTCCTTATTAGTTTCTTACCCCCCCCCCCCATAAAAATGACTCAATAAAACAATGAGCATACTTAACACCACAATTAAAATTTAGTTATAATGTATCCTTCAAAACATGTTATTTATTATTCACTATTTTCTTATGTTTAATCATAATTTATAATAATTCCATTTTGTCATTAAAAAACGCAAACACATAATAACCTAAACCTGATAAGCTCCTGCACTTACATTCCTGCAATCAACAAACCAAGAAGTGTCGAGTGTAATAGGAACAGTGCGTTGATGAAGAGAACTGTTTGCACAAACTTAAAAAATTTACTCTGACGGTGGATGAAAATTCGAAACCAGGTCAGGAATAAAAGAAATATACATGCTGCAACGGATAAAATACCAAATTACAAATTTCATCTGACAGTTGGTTTTTTCTCCAATGTTTTATAATCTGATCGATTTGTATCGGATCTCTGGTGATTTATAAAACGAAAGTCAAGCTTATGTATCCTAGAAATTTTTCAGTCTTGATCTTCTGTTCATTCTTCTACAGATACACAAGCTATGCCATAAACACATTTTTTTTTTCACCCGAGAGAATTGAGTGACGAGAAATTTGTATACATTCATATTCAAAAATTTGTTCACAATATTTCCTCTAATAGCAGTAAGAGAAAGTAGAAAAAGGTCAAAGTAATGAACAGATAAAAATCATAATTTTATTGAAACCTCTTTAGCTTTAAACACATCTCTTTTTTTCCCCCTAATTAAAATTAAGAATTTGAATTAAAATAGATTTGAAAGAAAAACAATGAAATGAAAATGGAGATTTCAAATTAATTTCTTTATTTGTAACATCTTCTTTTTGAATACCTTGACACATAAAACAAGTTTTTATTAATAAAAAAAAAAAAATAATAATGCGTTTACTTGTTAGATTACATTGCAGATGAGCTAAATAGTAATGAACTCTATAAAATACGATCTTTATTAAATGAAATTTATTAATGTTTAATTTGATATGAAATTATGTTCGTTAAAATAAATCAATTCCGTTAGGTAGTCAGTTGTTGTAGGATATTTAGTGGAGTTTTAAATATTTCCTTATTAAAAAGAAGGCTATACTTCTGAGATATAAACTTATTAATTTAACAAACAGATAATTGTAGCTGAATAAAAATTTGAATCCAATAATTAATTTAGCAAATAACATAACTGTAATTATATAAAATTATTGCTGATATCAGCAACATTCAAAACACTATCACAAAACAGTTTAGAATAAACAACAAATAATTTAAATGTTTCTTTCATAATACAATTGAAAGGATTTAAACATTTATAAGCTTCAGGCAATCCCCCCCAAAAAAACTAGATTAAAAAGCATACGTCTTCAGTAAATAAATGATTTATTTTTAATAAGATATAACAATCAGTATAACTTTAATATTTATAAACAAGTTTGAATTGTAAATTCTGGGCAAATGGCATTGAAAGAGTAATTTTTTTTTATAAGTTTTTAAATGTCAAATATAAACATTAACTGGAAGAAGGAAAAAAATGTAGTTTATGATCATTTGGGGTAGTATGGAAAATATTAAATAGTGTTCAAAGTTTATTGTTCAGTCTTAATAATTAAAACAATGCAAGGTAATGTAAAATGTTAATGTTTGAATTTATTGTAATCATATCAAAAAAAACATCTAAGAGAATTCAAGATAAAAATTTACTCAGAATACCGTTTGTAAATATATGCAAAAAAAAAAAAACATTTTTGATGTAAATAAAAAAAAGGTCTGGTGTGAAATATTTACATGACTTTCACTTATTATAATTCTATTAAACTTTCTTAAATCATTGAATTTTTGTAAATATTTAATTTATTAATGTTTAAATACCACCAGATGGTAGCACCGTACTTTAATAATACTAATGTAGACCTGAATTCTTAGCTTCTCTGGAAAATCTATGAAAATAAATTTTATTAGAAACATGTTCCAAATAAAAGTAATATGTCTACGTGTCTTTAATATCTACATATATTTAAAGAAAATATTTAAAATAGTTTTTTTTTTTTTAGAAATTAAGAAAAAACTGTTAAAATTCAATCTGACAACAAAAAAAAAAGAAGAAAAATGTTTATTTCTTGTCAAATATATACTTATTTACAAAGTGCTTCAAGAGAGAAGGGAATAGCTAAGTGGTTAGCGTACTGGACTCCCATGCGGAGGACTTGGGTTCGTATCCAGCTGTGCTACCTTTAGATTTTTTCTTCCTAGGAGCGCTTCTACCATAGATGGACAGTGTTGTCTATAACCAGAAGGCTCCGGGCGCCAATGACCATAGATGTTGACGCACCTCAAATTAAAAAGAAAAAAAAAAGTGCTTCAAGAGAGTACCACCAGATAAAAACATCTTTTCATCTTTCTTAATAAAAATTCATTCTACAAAGTAGCACTGTTAGTTTTCTTGAACATATTTAATTGCCCTCTGTTTAATATATATTTAGGTAATTTGAAATAACAATTTAGAGAAAAATCTTCAGAAGCCAAAACAAAAACAAAAAAATGAAATAGGTGGAGCCCCTTCAATGAAAGTCACTAAAAAAAAAAAAAAAAATTTGAGTTAGACGAATAGTAACCAAAATCTTAGCGAGTAACTTTGCTCGCATTTTTTACACACACACACACAGACATAGTCTAGTTGCTACAAATTCTTACTTTCTCTTTACTAATAATAGTAAGAGGAAGTATTGCGTTCGTGCCAGTTTTTTAAAATTGAGTTTTCATCGGAAATACAGGTTTTAAGGTCTCCTTAAGTCCCAAAAAAAGTGTTTTTTTTAAGAAAATGGTCTGTATGAAAAGAATATCGCAAAAACGAAAAGTTGCAGGAAGCTCAAACTTGGTATTCCGTACACCGCATCAGACACGAAGCTTTCGGGCAAAATGCATCAACCGGAAATGTCACTTTACTGAAACTTTTTTTTTTTTTTTTTTGTATTTTTCTCAAAAACAACTCCAACCATTTTCAGTAAATGAACAACACATCATACAAAGAGCTACAACTTTTTTTTGAAACATTTCTCTGGGAAAATTCATTGAAGGGCACTTTTGGGGTTATGATTTCCTCCCCCATCTGAATGCTATTTCAATTTATTATATAACTGTTTCATCAAAATAATATTAATTACAAGTGAATATGTTGTCAAAATCCCATGTTTGATGAAAATCAGATGACCGGAAGTGAGTTTTACTAAAAGTAGTTTTCAGTTTTCTACTATTTTCTCTAAAACTGCTCCAACAATTTTCTTTAAACTTTGGATGTGGATACACATATAAATAGCTACAAATTTTTATTTGCAATATTTCTCGGGAATAATTCATTTAAGGAGACTTTTGGGGGAGAAATGGGGATCATGTTTTCCTTTAATGTGCTATTTCACTTTCAAGAAACAGCTTTACAATTCTGTCAACTAAGTAATATTAATTAGAATTATATAAAGTTGCCAAAATTCTCAGTTTGAAGAACCGGATGTGTGACTTTACTGAAAAGGTTTTTCAGTTTTTGTTGTTGTGATTTCCTCCATAAAATGCCGACAGTTTTAAACACTAATAAGAATTGTAGGTGTGAAGAAAATTTGCCATTTCGCATTAAAAGCAATTCGCGTGAGTGTTTCACACCAGATTTTTTTTTTTTTTTATATTCAGGAGATCTTAAAACGTACTTCTGGTGAAAATTTTATTTTAAAACGATCCTAATGCTTCTTCTTTCATTGGTAAAGGATTGTTTGACACACCTAACACTGTCAGTCATTTAGTGTTTAAATTAATAACACCACTTTTTGTGTGATCTACTGTGTAAACAACAAAAGAAGACCAGAACTAGATAATATTACTAATTTAAAGGTTAAGTAAAGCATAAAAATGATTGAGAAACCAGAATAAAAATCAAATATTGTAATAATATTAAATTGCAAAGCAATCACGTTAATTATCACTTAACTATGGTCTAATAATATACTTATTTTATGAAGCCAACACATATCGCAGTAATAAAAAATGAATGAAATACTTAACAGTATCATCAATGAATGAATTTAATTATTATTTATTTCTGCACAAACATTTTCTGCTTTTAATTAGATTAGACATTTATTACTGATGTTATGCAATATAGTCGAGTGAATTAATTATAATAAAGGAATGTGTTATTTAATACTTTATTGTTGTCAGTTGTTGATATTAACCTATTTATAATATCCTAGTTAAATTGAGAAATCACTACTATGATAATAATAAAATTTATTTTACAAAATAAAGATAGACAGATCAAAATTTCATTATGGGAATTAAATTGAGTAAAATTGATGTTTTATGATGATAACTGATTATAAAATGAATGAACACCGAGGATGTTGATAACATACCAAGAAAGATTTAAAATGTTTATTAAAAGAAAAAAACTTGGGTTTAATCTTGTGCCGCTTAAAGTTTATTTTAAAGGAGTCATCAAGGAGTTAAAGTTCATGAAGTCCTTGCAACTTTTCTTATTAAGGCAAGAATCATTTAATCAATAGGCCAATACTTTAAAAAACATTGTTATGTTTATTTTTTGCTTAAAGTCGATATTAAATAAGATATTTGAAATTTTAAGAGGAGAACAATAATGTTATCTCAACCCTAACTAGTAACTTAGCCCACATAATCGTGGATAAAATGGAGTGACTAGCCGTTCTTCTGGGATCTTGGATATCCGAAGCCATTAGTATTTTCTTCGTACGAATTGAGTGTAAAAAATGGGAGTGGCGTTCCCAAAGGCAAACTCTAGCTCCTCATAACTCATTCTGTGCGCAGGCACATATATACAAACGCTGACAAGTGAGGGAACCATATAGGAGATCTTTGAGGTCCAATAGCTTTGAGGATCACTCTCTCCATAGCACATCCAGTTCTTGCTTCTAGTATAGCTTACTTTTACTGATTTTCATTCATAGAAGAAGAGATATTTATTTTTTATCTACGATTAATTTGAAGAACATTGAAAGTAGCTTTGCACTTTTATAATTTTATGCATTGCAAATAAAATATAAAAGCAGTAGCTAAAATAAATAAAGAAATAAATAATGTGTGCTGAAACTTACACAACTTTCTCTTACTGAAATTAATCCCACCACAAATAAATTATATTATATTTCTATTTGTCTAATTTTGTTCAAAGTTAGAATTGTTATAAATATTGCCTTATTAAAAAGTAAAAATATGTAAAGTGGGGAACCGTGCATTATACTTGTTTATTTTAAGACATGGGGCTTTCTGAATATGACAACAATGTAGATTAACGTTTCCATTTAATTCTAACAAAAGTGAGGTGACTGTCAGTTTTTGAGGTTAGTATTCACAGTTCTTCCAGAATTCCCTCCCAAAACAACTGTTCTCTGCGACAAAATGTTTCAAATATATTATATTTGGGTGCAGATAACATTTTAAGTTAAAAGAAAATCTTTGTATCCATTTTCGAGAAAATACCCAAAATCGCAAAAAAAAAAAAAATTCAGATTTCAAATGATTCATTAACTTATTTTCTTCAAATTCGCTGATTCCTGCATTTAATGTATCTTAATAATTTATAAGTGTGGTTGAACCATATATTTTAATGAAATAGTATTTTATGAACAGAAGGTTATCTTCGAAGCTTCTTCCTGAACCCGGACAGTCAATTTCCAGTAAAGTTATTTCAAAATAACTTTCATGTCAAAATGTTATTTCAAAAGTTATTTCAATAATGATCATGTTTTTTTTTTATGCATGATGTAACTAGTTTGTGTCGAATTTTATAATTTGATATTAAGTAGTTTAATGGCAAAATTAAAATAGAAATTACTAAAGGACAGAAATGGATTTTCCAAGAAGGTCAGCAAGATGTTCTAAAATATAGGAGGCCAGAAATAAAATAAAAAAATAGATTGGAAATGCATTTTAAAGATTCAATTAAAAAATTCATACAAAATAGGCAACTATAATGATATTGTCATGCATAAAGGATGGGCAAGCATAGACTGACTACTAAGGAGGAGCTTGGAGTGGATCGCTACTGAAAAAATGGAGTCGAGGAATACCTAGGAGAACATGGTTGGAAGAAATAATGGACGAAAGAGGGTTATATAAAAAATAACTGGGAAAAATGGAGGGGAATAGTGGAAGTAGAAAATAAATTATTAAGCCTCAATAAAAACAGATGTTTATACATTTATAAACTCTTTATAGAAGAAGATAGTTTGTGAAATTTGAAGAAAATTGTAGAAAAAAAAAAAAAACATTCAGTAAAGTTCCACTCATCCCCTGGTGATATCTAAACGGAGTATCCAATTTGAGTTTCATCCGTTCCGAATATTATCTCTCAGAGCATTATTTATATCTGCATTATCTGAGAGCCATGTGATAATTGAAAATAATAATAGCAATATTACTATATAAGCTGTTTTTAATTAAAGGAACTTTTCAGAACAATATTTTATGCAGAGTAATCATTTTTTTCAATAAACATTAGACAGCTAATTCAATAAAAATAATAAATTCCAAACCAATACTATCAATAAGGGTCTAAGAGATTTATTCTTTGATTGTATGTCATTAGGTAAGATTTGTTAATTTCAGAAATTGAAACATTATTTTGATAAAACAAAATTAATCATCAAACCTAAGTGGAAAAAAAAGGGGCCTTAGTGTATTTAAAAATACAAGCTTCATAAATGAGAAAATAATAAGCAAGCAGAAATTAGGATTTAATGTCCTTAATGAAACAAATAACTTTTCCATTGTACTTTTGCAGTCCAACCGGTCATCACAATCTTATGTCACAAATAATTTAGTTCCTCAAACAAAAAAGTTTAACTTTTTTTTTTAACAAAAAAAAAAAAAGAATAAAAAAAAAATAATAATATAACTAACAATTCGGAGGAAGTACATGTTCCAGGTTTATGTCCCCTGAAGTATCAGCAATGATAAGAGGGGGAAATAACTAACCCTGAACCTCCCTGTAGGTGTAGTATATAAGTGCAGTGTTACAATCACTCTTTCACATTTACATTTTCAGAGTTGCACTTAGTAGTGAGAGCTCACAACATGTACAAGACTGTAAGTTTATCTAATGCATATTCTTTACTATATCTTATTAAATAATTATATAAATTCAGTGATTAGTATTTCAAAATCTTAACTTTAAATTATCTCCATAAATGATTACATTATTTTAGATTGTCTTGAATATTATAAACGTTAGTTTATTAATTATAATTTCATTAGTGGAATCAATAGAGTTAATTTCTATGCTGTTCCTGTGATAGTGATTTAAAAAAAAAGAAAGAAAAACAATAGGTTTTGAAGAAGTATCTACTTTGGAATTACCATGCAAATAATAGAAAACTTTCGGCTCAGCCTTATATACATTGAAGAAATTAATAATTTCTTATTAAAATTAATAGTATTCTTAATTAATAATAATAATTTTAAAAATAAAATATAAGCTAATAATGGTTCACAAAAATTTAGATTTGTTTCAAAAATTTATAATTTTTTTTTTGTAACTGCCTCTTCCAAAAAAAAGTTTATATATTAGATGTTTGTTTTAAAACTTCCTTATTGGAGAATGATTTTTTTTTTTTTAATCCAGATAATTTGTAATTGTTCTGTTTATCTTCTTTAGCTCATGATTGTTATTAGTTCAATAAATTTAGACTTCAGAAGAAAATTTAATCAGTAGAAATGGCAATATCTTATAAATTAAAGATAAAGCAACTATTTCATGTCTCGTGTTAAAGAACATTCTTTCGATATTAAATTAATTCCTTATTTTTACTTTTTTATGTTGAAATTGGAAAGAATGCAATCGTGTGCAGATTTTCTTTTAAGTTTTTCAACAGAAGTACATATTCTGAGACCTATTGAGAAATTAAAAGATGTTTTTAAAAGATTCATGTGATTAAGTAAATAATAATGAAAAACTACAAATAAGTTTAAGTCCAGGTTTTCCGTTTACATATTATTTATATATTTATTTTTAAATATATTTATATTAAAAAAAATAAACCAAGAATTGAGATAAAAAAAAGTTTGGTATTTTATCCGTCTTAGCATGCATATTTTTTATATTGTTCCTGACCGGCTTCGGATTTTCATCCATCGCTAGAGCAAATTCACCAAGTTCGTGTAGAGAGCTCACTTCAACGTAATGTTTCTGTTACACTCCACTATAAATATGCTCCAGATGTTATCCAACATTGCGAACTCCATCCACATATACAACATAAAAGAAAGTTCTGCGAGTGATTATCCGATTTTTACTTTCTGCTATATGAGAAGTATTTAATCTATTAAAGTTTCGAAATTAAGTATTTTGAATCACAGTTGAAACAATTTTCTTGGTAAATTGATTATACAGGGGAAAAGGGGAGGGATGACATTAGAATTCCCCCGAAGTATCATTTCAGAATATAACGGTACTACCACATGTATAATGTCAAGGAGAATTAAATTAGTTTCCAAATTTATAAGTTTGAAAAAAATCGAAAATGTCACTTAAGGTTTATTCAGTTGTCCGTGATTTATTTTTTTCCGATGAACAAGTCTGGGGGGAAGTTTAAACGAGACACATCTTCCAAGACAATTAAAACTTTTAATACATTCAAGTAGAAGTACTGTGAGATACGGTTTTTTCCTCCGATTTTTTTTTGTTAGTTTGGATCAAAATAATGATATTTTAATTGTTTTTCTTTTAGTTACTTCTCTGTGGACTGGTCTGTTTGGCTGTGTGTGACCAACAGGCCGGAGATGACGGTGATGATGGCACATACATACCAGACAAATATGAAAAACCATACTCCCCCGGTGGTGCTGATAACAGCATATACCAGCAACAAGGTTATCAGCAGCCAGCCCAACAAGGATATTATCCACAACAAGCTCAACCAGCTTATCGTCAAGCCGCAGCCCAGTATACCGGTGATGCCAGGAACGCGGCCATACTGTCTGAACAAAGATATCTAAGTGGTGATGGAAAGTTTGGTGCATCATACACCCAGGAAGATGGTGTAGAATTTAAAGAAGAATCCGACCCAGATGGTACAAGACGTGGTACTTACAGTTATATAGATCCATCAGGTCAAAGGAGAACTGTTTCTTATGTAGCTGGCAAAAATGGTTTCCAACCTAGTGGAGAACATCTACCAGTCGGTCCAGCACCTTTGCCACAAGCTGTACCTGCTCCACAATACCAAGCACAACCACAATACCAACCTCAAGTACAATACCAGCCACAACCACAATACCAACCCCAGCCACAATACCAACCCCAGCCACAATACCAACCTCAAGCACAACCACAATACCAACCCCAACAACAATACCAACAACCAGCTTATCAACCTCAAGTCAAAGAACAACTCGGTCAAAACAGTGTAGCCGTAGGCGGAGGTGGTTACACATTTAGTTCCAGTTTCTAAATAATTGTGATCTTTATTTTATTTGAAATTCCATCCTACCTCCATTGTCGATAGACTGATCAAACAATAATTAAAAAAAAAAAAATGTATATATTAAATATGTACAGTCTAAATTCAGAGACACATGAGGTTGGATACAGAAATCAGTGATTCCTAAGTCCGTATTCCTATGTAATTATAGATTACTTGTCTTTCCTACTAGGGTACGGCTGTTTATGTAAAAATTAATAGGTTAAATTATTATTATTATTATTTTGTCATCGTCTTTTTTGTTTTTTTATATGTGATTATAGAATAAATTGTAAATGTAAAGTTTGGTGTCTTCTTCTTTAGTAACCAAAGTATTGCTTTATTTTTAGCATAATAGCATCTGATTGGAATGGAATAAAAAAGGAAACAATATCTCAATAAATTCTGAAATCCTTGATACATGACATGGAAGCGGTTGCAGTCCGGATTATTATATCTAATTAACAAATCACTTATCTCTTCTAATTTTATTTAATAGGTCATTTTAATGAAGTAAAACAATTAAATAAAAGAATTAGAAACTAAAAACAAATTTTTGGAAACAAAGTTGCGACGGAAAGGAAACAGTTACGTCAAAAAATAATAATGAGGTCTGACACCATGGTCTAATAACTCCATTATAAAATTTAAGTTATTAATAGTCAACAACTTCCACGTGGAAAAATAAACAAGAAGTTATTAATTGAACATTTTATTATAGAAAATTAATATTCAGATATAACAGAATGGAAATAATGATAACAATTTATCTGTCAAAGATTAACTTCCTTTAATTTCCTTCAAAACACCAAATGCTATACAATATTTAAACAAATAAAAAAGAATCTATTAAGAATATTGTAACTTTTATATTTCCTGGCTTTATAGCTACAAATTAAATTGGTAACCTTGAACCAGAACGGTCAGTAAAAGTGACAGAAAGGTAGGTCATATAATTTTTTTTTTTTACTTTAATATAACTGTATCTATAATAGAATGAAATGTTTTGTGTTCTGTAAATATTTCTTTGTAGATTATGATTGTGCACTTTTTTTGTGATTAGCAACAAATGGAACTTCACATTTGCCTAATTATTTAGGAGCATCAGAATTGAAACGATTTTTGCCTATTATTTAAATTAATTCATAATTTTAGTTCTTCAAAAGTTAGTAACTGATAAGCAAGATTGTCTTTCATAACCTTAAGTTTTTGTACAAATAGAAGTTAAGGAATGTTAAATGTAACTTATCATAAGTGTGATGATATAGGGACATCATTCTCCCATAATACAACTCTATAGAATACTACTAATTGAGCATAGTAGCGTGAATTTGAAATAAAAATTATTTAAAGTCATCGAAAAATTAAATTAGATCAAATATTTTATTTTTTTAAAGCAATATTTTACATGGGAAAAAACCTGCAGCAGAAAAGTTGGATTAACTCACAGATTTTATCTAAATTGATCAATTTCATTCAAATTTGTTTTTTTGTTCTTTTTACTATAAAATTAATTGCTCTTAATTTGTATTACTATTAAATCTGGGTGCCTATCGGCCTGGGACCTAAGCATATATAGCTTTTATCCCCCCCAAATCATCCCCTAGTTCATTTCTCCACGGTAGTCTGCCGGTTTGTTTACAACTACAATATCCTAAAATATCTTTCAGCTCCAACACTCCCAGGCAATCCCGCGAGATAAATGCCCTCCCAGACACATGAAACCTAGTACCAGGGAAACGGGGACACTCACATAGATAGTGATACAACGTTTCCCTAACACCATCATGGCAGTTGTGTCACATGGGACTAGAGTCCTCCCCATATTATATAAATGACTAGCCACCATGTGTTCTAAACACTACACCTACTAAAGTCCTCAGTCTTATTCTTCTAAGGGACAGGAGGTAATCTGAAACCCCC
>JAAEAF010009078.1:0-32258 GCA_011037195.1 Triatoma infestans
TATCCATAAAGCATACGACATCGTGCCATTAAAGCTGCTATGAGAGACATTGGATAGAGCCGGAATAAGCAAACGCCTTACTGCTGTTATTAAAAGCCTGTATAATGGAGCCGTAGCCTGAGTTAAAATAGGAAATAAACTTACTTCTTGCTTTCCCAATACATCAATGGCCTTAAACAAGGATGGTGCCTGTTACTGACCCTCTTTAACATATATGTGGAGCAGACCCATAAAGAGTGGAAGAGAAAGTGCGATGGCATAGGAGTAACGATAGGAGACAATGTTTTATATACCTTACAGTTTGCTGATGATCAGCTGGTAATAGCTTCCGATGAAGAAAATCTTGAGTTAGGAAGCTTTTAGAAGTGTACTCCATATAGGGTTTAGAAATTAGCAAACAGAAAACGTACTATATGGCATTCAACGCATCTACGACTTAACTCTCCATTAATGAGTGGATTATTACTCGGAGTGACGAATTCAAATACTTGGTAGTTTTTATTGATGAAAAAAGGCACACTTGACAGGGATATATCCCATACAATTGCCCAAGGAAAAAAGTTAATTAACATTCTTAACTCCGTGCTGTGGAATAAAAGTGTGCATATGAAGATATATTTGACGCTTTGGGACCGAAGCTTTGAACCATTAGGAAAAAGAGGGAAAGAGATTGTTAACTCTGGAGATGGACTTCTGGAAAGAATCTGTGGCATTTCCAGGATACAGCATATACCCAACGGGTTTAATGTACTGAGAGCGGGTTAATGTACAGCATAATATCCTGGAAAAAATTGACCAAAAGAGATTGATGTGATTCGGACACCTAATGAGAATGGACGACGTCACGGTGGCCGAAAAGGATTTTTTTTTGTATACTCCAGAGGAGGAAAAGATGGTCAGAAGATGTGAAGGAGGGAATGACGGGTAGAGCCATGGTTGGTGACTAGGAAGGCAGAGATTTTTTGGGGGAAAATTTCTTGGGTATCGGCTTATGATATTTATTGTTAAGCGGGGAAAAAAAGAAGTCAAATTGCTAAAATGGATGGTTTTTACGACCTGCATAATATTAATTAATTCACATTAGAAGCATCGATAGAATTCAACATTTGAAGAAAATCGGCTAAACGAAAGTGCCATTTTATTTAGTTTAAAAGTTTTTTGGAATTTCCTCGATAATGGTTACACCAGTTTTCTTTAAACACGGAATGCTTGCTGCATAGATAGAAACATTATTACTTTTACAGAAACATAAAACATTTTCTTGAAAGAAGTGAATTTAGAGGGGTATTGGAGGTCTGTAAGTAGTGACACATAGAACAGCCCATATGAGGCCGCTGAGGTATTCAAGTGCGATCCTCATCACCGTTTTATGGTCAGCCCAACTAATCGTAACATTGTAATTTAAAAAAAAAATACTTGATTAAATTGTAATAGTTAAGATTAAGAGAGAGACGTGTGAGTGTTTCACATCAGATTTTTTTTCTATATGCTATTCACATTCACTCTCATACTATTGGTTTTAAAAACATTCCTTTAAGAATTTATTACAAAGGAGATTAAAAATTAGGGATTCGATACATAGCAAGTTTTTCAACTTAGGATTGTTTTGCTCGTTAAATAAAGAAATCACTGAGACTTCTCAAATACTCTACTAATATAATTACTATTCTTCTTCCAATCACTAAACGACATTATTAGAGAATCTCTCGTGATTAATTTTTGCACATAGTAGTCAAGAGTTTAATTATGTGGAACTAAGTTATGATTGAACTATATGATTATAATTCTACTATGATAGCTATTGAATACATACATCATTAAACAAATCATATTCCATTCGCTCACTGAATATGTAAATGTGCCTATATAATCTCATTGCTCAATTGATTGTTATTAAATTGAGTTAAGGGAGATTTAGTAATGTAGTTCTTGAACAAGTTACTATACTACTGTCCAGTATTGCCCTACACCTACACTTCCTTAAATATATTAATTTTCTATTAAAAATTTAAAAAAAATCTTGATTCTTCTCTAATTTAGAATAATGATTTATTATCAATTATTGTACAAATGATAAAATATCAAATCAAAATGACTAAATTAAATTTGCTTGCTTGATAAATTGATTGTAAGATTGGTTTCACAATTTACGCATCATCTTCAATTGTTTAAAGCAAAGGATGACCACCAACCAAACCCTTTATAAGTTCATGCGTCATTTTTTTTCCCCATTTATTAGTTTAGATCCGCCATACATACTTATAACCTTTTATCTAGCCTTTTTAAAATGTGCTAATATGGATATATTTAACAGTTATGTATAAAATTATTTATGATATAATAAGGTAATAAAGACATTTTTAGTAGTTTTAAATAAAAGGATTTCATATAAAGACAAGATAAAACATTGATCACTTGGATAAAGATTTATGAAATTGATATGCTTTTGCTATATTTTTAATGTTTGAAGTTGATTCCGTTATAGAAAACATCAAAAAGTTGTTTTCAGATTTGAATCAGTTAGTTGCGATCGTAGTTTGTTCTTTATCTTTTCATTTATGTAAATGTTTGTACATATCCTGTATGTTATTCCAAAACGACACATATAACTCTGAGCGAATTTGATATGTTATTAGGCATCGACAAGTTTTCAATTGTTTACTAAAATTCCTGAAAAGGATTTTATAAATGCAAATATACAGTCTTTTTTTTTTCGGCCAAAATCGCTTAAACGACTGTTAAACAATTCTTCCAATAATTTATTAATTTTGTCAGTATATTCTGTAAAGTTGCTGTTATCAACAGATTCTCTATTTAAGTATGGTAATCGACTTAAATTCCCGTTTCAATCTGGGGGATGAACAGTATTAATAATAATAATAATAATAATAAGAATGTTTTATTTACAATAAACAGACATTATACATTTATTTTCAAAATATACATGAATGACACGGTTTACAACCGTCTGCCAGAGTCACATTTAAACACAAATTTTGGTCTTTGCAAAACTTTAGAATAATAAATAATAATAATAATAATAATAATAAGGAGAGAAAGGAATAGCTAAGTGGTTAGCGTACTGGAATCCCACGCGGAGGACCCGGGTTCGAGTCCGGCTGTTGCACCCTTAGATTTTTTCTTCCTAGGCCTCTACAGCTCACTGTCCGGTGATGGACAGTGTTGTCTGTAACGAGAGGAGGCCGGCAGTGCACTGAGAAGGCTTCGGGCGACAATGACCATAGATGTTGACGCGCCTTAAATTAAAAGAAAAAAGTAATAATAAATAGAAATAAACTAAAAACAAACTTCTGAAATAAACAGAAAACTTTATCTACGCCATTATGGCGAAAAGAAAGAGGAGAAGGAAAAAACAAAACCAACACAAATCTTTATACTACTATCTACAATCTATATAAATTATAATAAATATAATAAATTATAATATCTACAATCTATTTAAAAAATTAATTAGAGCTGTAGATATGGCTTGTTAATAGTTGGATTCATTAACTAAAAAGTTCGTATAGTGCATTGCTTGCTTAACTTACGCTCTATCAGATCACTCGAATCGTAAAGCGTTTAATAAAGATGATTACTTCATTTCTTGTTAATATAGGTTTATTAAAATAACGCAATCCTGAACTCATTTGAACAGTTTTAAATTAATTTTGAATGCACTGATATTATTTACTAAGCTAGGAAGCAATATATTCTTGCCCTGCAGTTTCAAATTTAGATCATTGATGTGGCCGTTAACATCAACCAAAAAATGCTAAATCAAATATTCATTTCTTATCATATAACAGGGACTTTTCCTTATGCAACTCATCTTTCTCTTTGAGAAAACAATTGCCTTTTAGTTTCCAAAAATCTCCTGAGAGCTTATCTTCTAGACAATCAGGGATAAAATCACTCCCAATATTCCATATCTAACAGTTCACAATATTTTCTGAATTCTCTTCTGTTAACACTCTTGATGTAATTTTTTTCACACACACACTTTGCAACAGGTATCATGGACATGCAAATTTAGAGATTTTTCTCTGTGTGGACAGAGAGACTCTTCATGTATATAATTCAGTGATAATTTAGAAGAGAACGACTTAAATGTTAATTGATATTTGGTACCTTTCCAATGAATTTGTTTATATTCATAATAACTCCAACTCTGGGAGTGGGGATTTGAAAAGGAGAGAGATTTAGAGAGAATGCGTTTTAGAGAAATAAACTAGAATATACACTGAACACTGTATAATGAAAGTAACACACAAACTGCAAGGACTTTACACTACTTGGGTAGTGAGTAATATTATATAGAGACAGACTGATGAGAAGGTAGTAGAAAGTTGCTGACTGGTTGTAAACTCGTCGTAAATTGTTATAAAACTATCCCATTGTAGGGCTAGTTCGGCTGAATATAACAGAGTCTCCCACACTAATCTGGCCTAGATAGCGAGTAACTAGATTGATTCATTTTTGTATTTCTCGCTCTTCGGATCCTATGAATCTATAATAATTCCGGATTCCATTACATCATCCCGTCTTCTGTAGAAATTTTTCATATGTGAAAAATTTAAGCGTGCTGCTGGCTGATGTATGTTGTAGTACTACGAGTTTTGTGATAGCCAGCCTGGGTTGTTGAAGCTAGCGATGTTGGTTGAAAACTGGCTGATAATGATGATGTTGAGAGCTAGCTAAGGATGTTGAAGTATGATGATGACAGTAGCTTCAGATGAAGAGAGAATGGATTTTAGAGAAATAAACTAGAATATAAGCTGAACACTGTGTAATAAAAGAACGCACACAAGGATGAAGGACTTTACAATAGAAGTTAGAGATAGACTGATGAGAAGGTAATAGAAGGTTGCTGACTGGTTGTAAACTGGTCGTAAACTGTTGTAAAAACTGTTCCCATGTGGGGTTAGCTCGGCTGCACATATATAAAGTCTCCCACCCTAGACTGACCTATGTAGTGAGCAACTAGATTGATTCATTTTTATGTTTCTCCGCTCTGATGATTCGGATCCCATTACAACTGCTATAACTTTAATTGGACCTTGGATCCATGCTTCTGCAGAGTAATAAAATACATAATGAAGTAATAAAATACATATTTTAGTATTTATATTATATGTGATAAAATTCAGTTAGTAAGAAATAAAATGGCAGTGCAGTTTTTCTAAAAAAGAGTAGATAGTTTTGCTTAGTAATCTGACTTTAGTCAATACTTGACATTTAGTATTTCGATTAAACAGTAATTAAGAATAAAATTAATAAGATAAAAGATATGAAAAAGAGAAGAAAAAATATCAACTTAAAATAACTTAGTGATGATAAAGTTTTCCAGGTAAGAAAAAGTAGATTCTAGGAAAAGCCCGCTTTCCACATGAACAACTCTACCAGCACTCTCAATTTCACAATGGAATGAGTTCCAAGTAATATGTTCTCTTAACCAATTTGTTTTACTCCTTGTTATCGAATATCTTTATATTACTATATGGAACGTTATCAGTGTCATTGATTTACTGCGTATATTTATTGCAGAAAGTTATAATTCCTTTTCATCTTAATTAATAGTAACATAAACTATATAAGGATTATTTGATCAAGAATTAAAAAGTCCTCATTAAAAATATTTCAGTTATTATTCCCGTCTACCAAATAAAATAAAAAAAATCAATATCAAAAAATATAAACTTATTTAAAAAAAAAAATTCTCCTGTCTAGATCTGTATTATCCCTCCTTAGACAAGCGACTGTCCTGGAACTCACGAACTAAACTCTAACAAACGACTTCCACAGATCCCATATATTGGACTCAAACGAACCTTTTTCAATCAACGTTTCATATATCTTGACAGAATTTTGGATGAGAGATTAAAAAAAAAAAAATAGCCACTGGGGAAAAATAAAAATACCAGAGTGGCCGTTTATAAAATAAGGTTCCTTCGGCAGGTGGAAGGCAAGACTAAGAAGGATAGAGTGAGAAATATAGCAATTAGAGCCAATCTGAGACCTCAGCCACTTGCTGGACGTGTAGTAGAAAATGGACTTTGATAGTCCTAGGGCACGTCCTAAGGATAAACCAAAATGTATTGGCCAGAAAAGCGTACGAATTGAAGCCTAATGGACGACCTCTGGGGTTGGATACTCCGCAATTCCTGAGGCTATAAAGATGCACGCCGCGTAAGGAAGTAATATAGAGTGAGGAAAATGTAAACAGCTGGCACAAGACCGGGATGAATGAAGAACCACACCTTCGACCCAAGCGGAACAAGAGTCTCTGATTAACTAAGCAAGATTAAGTAAAATTTTAGAATTTCCTATCTCCTGCTACAATAACAGAAGACGACTATATCGCATCAATATACTCGCACTGACTATTCGCATGACTAGAAGTTTAGCAAATTGTAAAGCGTACTAGGTGTAACGAAATCTAAACCTGCCATTTCAAAATCTTACGTCGCTTCCTTCGTCTCTACTCTTAATTATGTCTCTTCTCACAATACATTGGTCTCAAATTTACTCTTTCTCTTGATTATCTAGTCTAGCAAAATCTCGAGATAATATACAAATTTCTTATTTAGGTTCTACCTCCATCCTAATCCTTTAATTATCTTTATTCAGATTCATTTCTGAAGTCGTCGGTTTTGCGACCCGTTGCCGCTGAGTAATATCATTCATGAACGTTAACCTTTTTTGTTTCTTACAGTTGCTTCATGCGTTCATGCAATAGTAAAAATGTAAATAATGATATTACAAAGATAAAAAAATGAGTTTTGACATAATAACGCTTAGTTTAGTTGCTTAGATGAAAAAGAAAAGAAATAAAGTTCAACGTTATACATTAATATCTAAGAAACGTGGTGTAATCATTTCAATTACATAATTGTTGTTATAATCAATGGCTTTCATGACCTTTGGAGTAATCAGCTGGAAATTATTTGGATCATTTGTCAAACTTTCAGAATGGCATATTTCCGAGTTTTTTGGACAACTTTTTTTTATTTTTATTGTAATGCTTTTGGAAATTTTTTTATAACGTATTTTTTAGTCGGTTCTAAGACGTATTGTTTGTTCGATATGATCGTTCATAAAAATAGGGTGCGTCTTAGTTTCGAAGAAATACGATAGGCAATAACATAGTCGTACGTAGAAATAGAATATCAAAAATTAGAATATCGATATTGTTATTAAAAATATTCCAATATCAATGTCGGGCTAGACGAGAAAGATTTCCCCATATTGATGATGCTGTAATTGATTTTGTAAAAGAAAAACGTGCAAAAGTACTGAAGAAAGAAAGAAAAAGAACGTGCCAGATGATGCAATTAAATTTTTTTTTTGGAATTCTTCAAGGCCATCGGTGGAAATAAAAATTGCCTTGATTCAGAATCAAAGAGCGATAATATTTACGAAAGTGGCGTCGCAGATATAAATAGTTAAATAGGTAGTATCAATTAAATTGTGCTTTCTTAATTTGATATATAATGTTGTAAAATTGTGTGGTTTGTATGTTTTCCTTTAACTAGAAATCTTTTTTTTTTCTTTTTTTTTTGCTATTTAAATGATATAATGAATTTTTAAATGGGGGGGGGGCGTCTTAGAAATCGAGCGCGTCTTAAATAAAATCGAGTAAATATAATATTATGTATTTGTAGCATAACTCATGATCAGATGATTTTTTTTTGTTAATACCGGGGATTAATTCACAGTGCAAGGTTATTGAATTTTTTTTTTTTTAATTTTCAAAACGGTTTCCCCAATTTTCTTATTCGTATAGTGAAAATTGTAAGTTTTTCTTCTGAGTTGCTATTTCTACACAAATATATCTACATGTCAGTGTCTAAAAAAAAAAGAAAAATGTATGCTGGAGAGTTCTAAAGATTAATAAAAGCAAACAGCGCTAAGATCCATAAAACATGAATAATTTTTTAACTCTCTTGACGAAGTGTAGAGATTTTCAAACTCTTTTGCAAGCTAAATATTATCTACTGTAATGCTAGTTTTTCAACCAATTATTCATTTTATCTTTCAAAATTATAGCATAATTTTTTTTAATTTTTAAATTGCAAGAAATAAATTATTTTAAATAGAATTAAGTTTCTATATATATATAAAGAAATTATTTTTTATTTTTTTGTATCAGATTTACTACTTAAATGATAAAAATATGGAATTTTTACAATAATTCGTCCTTGAGGAGGAGTATTTGAAAATATTTTTTGACCTCTAATAATATTTCTTCACTTTTTTCCTCATTCATTTTTTACAATATATTGATGATCTCTCAAATTATCTGTGAAGAATAATAACAATATTAAATAATAATATTAATAATAATATCTTAAGTGGGTGCGCAGAACTAGCGCAAAATGATTATCTTTATAGACATTTTCAGGTAGCGCAGATAGTTTGTGTACTAAGAGCTTGCAATAAAGTGCAGTTTTAATGCACAACGTATCCCCTTATTATAAATATAGGCTGAGAGCCCTATACTAGAATCTGAAGAGTATAGACTATATTATGACAGGACGTTACTACTCGATAAGACGATAAGTGCAACAAACCAGATATTATGTTACACAATAAAAAGGAAAACACCGCATTTTTCATTTATATTGCAATTCCACCGCATTCAAGAATTTGAGAACTGAAAAGTTGGCAAAAGCATGCAGATTTTGAAGTGGAGGTGAAAGCACATTTGGAAATTGGAGCGAGTGGGGACGCACCCACTAATTATGTCTGATACTGGGATTGTCCCCACCAATCTGTTAGTCAGATTGGAGGTTATTAGGTTATCAACAAATTTTTTTGCAAGTATGCAGAAATCCGTAGTTCTTAATGGAACAAGAATTGTTCGGAAATTTTCAAATTTTTAAATATTAATGAATGGCGTGCTTGGTTTTCAAATCCGTACGTCATTTTAAAGGCCAGCTAAAATGCTGAGGGAAAAACCATGAGGAATAACAATAATAATAATAATAATAATAATATGTAATAATTATTTTGCCTAAAAAGTACAGTTAGTGAGTAATTATTTTAATTTTAATTTTTAATTGTTTGTTTTTTTTATTCTAAAATTAATTCCGATAAAGTGGCTACAGTTATTTATTTATTTTTTACTTCAATTGGCCCTTAACTTTTTTTTTTCAGTATTCTATTGTAGAAACAAACTTTTCTATTAATTTTAACTTCACTAAATAGATTAGTTCTTTCTTGTTCCTAAAAGTATTAACACTAATGTAATTTTTTTATTATTATTATTGTTATTCTAATTAAAACTAATTAAAAAAATGTATCATTTCCTTAATATAATTATACTTTATTGTTTTTATTTCTTTCATGATACAAAAAATAAAGTTTCGAATGCTGTCAAAATTTCAAGTTTATTCTTGAGTTCTCTTATAAAAATGTTAAGATCCAGAAACGTATTTATTAAGATAAATTCTCCTCGCCAGATTTATTTAGACTATTAATCTCAGTAAGTCCTAAACGGGGACTTCAATGCACTTTTCGATCATTTTTAGATATTGTCAAACGCTTTGACAATTTTTTTTAAATTTTGTTTTTAGAAAAAAATGTTGAAATTGTAGTCAAAGATAGTCTAACTTATCACAAAATCTACCAAGCTCTCATTTAAGTCATTATCTTAGAAAAATGTTATATTTAAACGGAATATCTAGGGTTCAGCTTGATTTTTCGATTTTTGAGATATTCTATTGAAACATACACACACACACACACACACACACACACACACACCATTCGCTAAATAATAATAATATTTTTCGTATTCAAGGGAACTCAAAACGTTTATTTCCGGTGTAAGCTCAAAAATTTTCGAAAATTTTGATACGATCACACTACTTTTTTAACCTAGGAGTAAGAGAAATTAAAATATGATTTTTGGATACTCAGGAAGCTGTGATTCTAGGTTTTCCACTAAAATGTTTAAAAAAATGTGGTGTATGTTACCAAAAATCTATATAACGACAAGAGGAGCTAAAATTTAAAAAAAAAATTGAAATTAAAGAAAAAAAAAAAATGATAATTGTGTAAGAATATTTAAAGATGGAGGATTCCCAACATAATTTTTTGTTTTTTTTCTTATTGTTATTTTTTATGCTCCTAACAATATAATTAAAGACAGTTTCATCAGCCACTACTATTCATTGAGGCCATTGGCGTCTGCGGTTGGTCACAACGTAAGTGTATGACGCAAGCAAGCAATGAACTCTATTTACAGCTTCTCTTTAGCCGTTTACACCTTTCACAATTCCCACTTAACACTTTAATAAAAATATTAAATCATCAAAACGAAATTCTTCGTGCTCAAGCACAAAAGCGTTATTGCCTGTTTAACGATTCAGTGATTTTATTCAGGTAATTTGGATAACCTATGAACACCCTAACTAAAGGACTCCTTAAATGAAAAGTGAAGCGAAATAAGACTTTTTAAAAAACGATCTGTGCAATATTTAGTCCGACCTCTGTCAAGCGGTTTATTTTTAGTTCCGCATCTTTTGCTACGAGTCAAAAGAGCATCTCATCGGCCAGAACCCTATTAATCATGGTTTATTGCTTGCCTAAAATAATCAGTGCGTATGATTAAGTGAAAAAACTACCTTCTGGGTGTAGAGGAAAAATTTTCTACTGCACGTTTACACTTAAGAATAGATTCATTGTCATAAAAATACATATATACAGTATATTCAATAATACTGTCTTATATATTCAATAACTATGCATAATACTTCATCTTTTTGATTGCTTATAACATAATCTTAGATTATATAAATAAGATGAAGGGCAGTTTATAAGGGTAGTGGGGGTCATTCTCGGTATAACGATCAGTACTTGAATGTTTTCAACAATTATTTCCAATTAATTGGGTAAATTCATTTATTTTTTGATAATTTAATTTATTCTAAAACCATGAAATAATGTGACTGATATTAAATCAAAAATAATGAATGTATAATACTTTTAATCACAAGTGATAAAAATGTAAAAGTAGCCATTATTTTTTTCTCACAAGTGACATAATAGTTATTTATCAAACAGTGAGTAGTCAGTGAGTAGTAGGCAGGTATTGACCAAACAAACGCAGCTGTGTTGCAACTGAACGAGAATGTAAAAAATACTTTACTCACATGTTGAGCATTAAATTTTTTTTCTGCAACAGCATTAAATTAGTATATAACTTGTATGAATATACAAAAATATGAAAAAATACGTATACTGAGAATGTATTTTAATTTAAGTCAAATACCACTCATTCCCTCTATAACCTGCCTCCTATTTTTGGTATAACCTCAAATCTATTGCTATTTGGGATTTATTTTGTTAATATGTTCTTGTTTTCACTTATGACCACTAGATATCGGGCTGGTTAGAGTTGAATAATTTTACTTTCCTTCACTTGCGTGTGAGAAATAACTGCTTTTACTTTGTCATTTGTGATTGTAAATATAACTCTTCACTCACCATTTTGGTTTTAATAATTGCCACAGCTTACTTCTATATGTTTTGAGATCCCTCGGCTGCACAAAAAAAAAAAAAAAAAAATAAGATTTTAGTGAATGGTGTGGCTGTGTGGATAAATTTATCTCCAAAACAAAATATCGCAGAAATATCAAACATCAAACAAAACAAAAAAATATTCAATTCTAACTAGCTCGACATCTAGCGACAATACGCGAAAACAAAAACGATTCCAAAGCAAATTACAAATAGCAACGGATATGAGGTTACACCAAACAAAGTAGGTTATAGATAGAGGAAAAAATTTGACTTGATTAATATACATTCAATTCAGTATTTGTAACTTTTCATATAAGTTAAAAAATCAATTTAATGCTTTTGCAGAAAGCAATTAATATTCAATTCAACGCATGAGTCAAGTATTTTTACACTCCCGTTCTGAAAAAAATAGCATTACATTACCTATTATTTGATAAATGAATATAATTTCTTTTCTTTCATATGTTATTTAGAAATATTGTCGTTTATTTGAGCATGTTAGGTAGGAGGGGAAATTTTGTTCCTTTTAAATCTAATTCCTAGTGCAAATAACTCTTAACGTTATTTTGAAAATCACTATACTGCAAAATGAAGTTTCATAATATAGAAACATATTAATTATCATAATTACAAATATTTTATACTTCCATCCTACGTACTACATCAACGTTTAAGTAAAAATAATAATTGTTTTTTTATTTCATTCAGACGACTGTTTGTAGTCTAGTCTGAGAGACGTGTTAAAAATTTAATGATGTTTGTTATGTCGCGCCAATGAAAAAAATTGTATATAATTTTAAATTCATAATGTTATGTAAAAGCGTTTATTTTTAATGAGTTGAAGTGAGGTTCAAATGGCACACCTATTCACATAGAATTGTATTTCCTTCATTATCTTCACACGTTGGTCTTATTGGTCAGCGCACTCGTCTTTGGTACGAGAATTCGGAGTTTGAATTCCGTGAGAAAACATGGGAAGCTACAGTTGGTAGCGCACCTAGGTAGCAAAGGTCAGAACTAAACGGCGAGGGAACTGCAGCGTGCTTACCATACGTACCCCAGTATATCGACGTCTGGCAAGCCTTGGTTCTTTATGAACTTTTGCGCCAGAGGTTTGTTGTTTTGTCTTTCTATAGATCTGTCAATTTATCTTAGAGTATTTTTTTTTGTTTTAAAGAAAGTAGCCCATTTAGATTTAATGCTTTATAAGATAGTTTGTTATATTCAGAGAATGCTGATGTCGGCTTTTTCATTTTTACTTTCTCTTACGCCTACATGTTTTAAGATCCCTAAAATACGAAAAAACTGTTTTTAACGAATGGTGTGTGTGTGTGTGTGTGTGTGGCAAAACTCTCTCTAAAATAAAATATCCCAGAAAATTCAGTCGGTATGGTACTACCACCGCATCATGTTTTGATCGAATGGTCTATGACACAAATAAAATTATTACAATCAGTAAATATAAGCAGGAGATTTTTGAAGGTTAAACTTCGATTCTAATTTTGCAACTTATATCAGAAATATAATAGTTCCTATTATTACAAAACTGATGAACAATTATCGTCCATATTTATTGTTTTTTGCTTTACATTGTCGGCTTTATCTTACATATTATTAAAGTTGCATTATGTCGGAAGTTTTAAAATTATTCAAGGCCCCGCTCGCCAATACTAATAATTATTTTAATTTTGCTACTTTTTCCTTGTTAGGTATTTCACTGTTTGGTATTTGTATTTATTTACCCTGTTTTCTTTTTCTTTGTTTTAAATTTTGATTAAGTTTATCTTTTTGTTTTTAATTCTGATTTGAGTATTGCGTAAAAAAAAATTTGAGATTATACTCTGAATTAAATTGATTATTTAATATTCTTTTTTATAATTACAATTTCTCATGTATTGTTCAAAACGAAACTTTGATATCAATCAATATATTTATATCAATTATACATAATATATTGTTCAAACCTGGAAGCAAGAGTTTGGTAAAGTAGTTTATGGGATATGAATGTTTGTGGGAAGTCAGTACCCAGTTTGAGTGAGACCCGCTTATAGTTGTTAAAGTCAAATTTGTAGTTGGTAGTTGAACGTTAGGCCCATGTGTAAAAATAGGATTTAGTTAAAAGTCCATTCAAATGTAGTCTATGCATATGTAATGTATTTGGTGTGATGTTGTGTGTTTGTGTGCTGGTAGCTTGTGTAGCACGAGCGGTTTAGTAAAAGGGCTTGTAAGTATAGTTTAAGAGAGTGAAGTATTAGAAAATAATCAAGAAATCACCACTGTTTTTGAAATAAATATATTCTCTAAGTGAATTTAAATAGCTTTATAATATCACAGCGATTATGTATAAATCAATTATTTATCTAGATTAAAAGCTAAACTCTTATGTTTTAACTTATAACTGGCACAGTCCTGATGTGTTCTGCTTCGGTGTCTACAACAAACTATCTTGAAGGAATGTCTACTAATTGTTATTTCAAATCTTCCCCTGTGAGAAGAAGGGGTACACAATGTTATCAAGTTCATGAACTCTAAAAGACAATAGTGCTCTTCTACCTGAAATGTCCTTTTGCAAGGGAATGTCACATATTTTGATTTTTTTTTCAAATTAAATATATTTTTATATTTCTTGCATCTATCCATCACACTTATAAAAAGACCTCTGGCGCAAAAGTTCTTAAAGAACAAAGGCTTGCCAGACGGCGATATATTGTGGGACATCGGTAAGCGCGCCGCAGTTCCCTGTCGCTTAGTTCTGACCATCGCTACGTAGGTGCGCTACCAACTGTAGCTTCCCATTTTGTTTTCACGATGTTGGGTCAACACCGACTTTGCTCTCATGAGATTCTAACTGAGGCTGACTGATTCATCAATGCAAAGCCGAAACTACTGAGGCTAGAAACATGAAATTTGGACAGTAGGTTATTTTTTTTTTTTTGCCGTAGAAACTCACTGAGAAAGGATTTTTCGAAATTCAACCACGTAAGGAGATGTCTAAACTTTGTAAAGAAAAGAAAATATTATAATCCGCTAGTGAAAAGGAGGTGAATTAATAATTTTTAACACTTATTTAAATTTGTAAATAATCTAGAAACATTTAGAAAGAATTATTTTAGTAATAATTTTAGTAATAAGAATTTATTTAGAACATCCTTGAATATTTCCGGCAATGTCTTTTGCTTCTAGAGAACTTCCTGATTATATATCCTGCCATTATTCTTTCTGCTTGGGTATCCTTGAACACACGGTTTTGCTTTGTAAACTTGGAATCCATATTATTATTAGTGAATTCTTAATTTCATTTTTTTTTTTCTCCATTCTCTATTGTAATAAAAGTTCAAAGGTAAACTCCAGCGTGACAGTGTTTTCAGTTTTTTTTTTAAATGTCATGTTCTTCATCTTAAAAATAAATAAATAAAAATACTCTTATTTATTTACTTTTCCTTTCAAACAAATATTAAAATTGCATGGTTTTTTTACTTGAAACATTAAGGAAATCAAATAATTTTTATGTAAATCCTTAGCTTTTAAGGAGTGTATCTGAAATACAATTTTTTAAAAATCTGAAATTGTGAAACATTCACTTGACTTTCTTTTATTACACATAATAGAAATATGAAGTCGGCAATTTTTTTTTCTTTAAATTAGAAATTTTTCTTCATTTGCCCTATGACGGGACGAGGCTTCTTCCTGGGTCGGGCCACTTATTGTGACGCCACTTGATTCACGACCTGGGAAGCGCCACCCACAGCTCTAAAGCTCTCCAAGGCCAGTTGAACAATGGAAGTTGAAGAGTTAGCAGCTGTAGCCTACTTTCATCTACGTAATCGGAAAAAAAATTAAAAATAGACGGTTTTTGGTTCATCCCTTTGTAATAGAAAGAGAATTACATCAGCAGAGAGAATTACATCAGAAAGAGAGAAAAAGAGAATTACATCAGCAGAGATCAGACAGTCGAGAGAATTAAGAGAGAGAAGACAGACCCTCTCTGGTACTCTCTGACTTAAGCAGGCTAGAGTGGGGAAAACCTGTATATAAGCCAGTGAGAATCATATAGACATCTATCTATCAGATTCCACCATATACATTGCATTGTGTCATATTTCTACTCTCACCTTTTATTCTATTAAAATTATTACAAGTCCAGTGCAGTTTGTGTAAACTTATAGTTATATTATAACAGTGTATTCATATCTCGTCTAATTAATCAATCCCAATTTCTCTCCTCATCAACTCCATTATACCTTTATTAAGACAGATAAAGAAAACTAGTTTCTTCTATTCATTGTATCCTCAGCTCAGACAATATCCTGATAAATTTTCTTCATTTTCTTCCCAAGCGTTTCTTCTTCATATCCCTGTTTGACTACTCACTGTACCCAACGTCCCATATAACAGGGCGCTTTTGGATTTCAATTTATAAAGGCTTCCACATCAAGCATTTTCATCACTGTGTCCGCTTCCTACCTACGACCACGTGTGACAGAGTGATTAGAAATCCACAGCGCACTGGGTGGCGCCGCCCAGTGTGAACGCTCAAGCGTAAACTGTCTTGATGATTGGGTCGTGCGACCCAGGAAGCCTCGTCTGTCATAGCTCTAACATAAATATAGTGTTAGTGAGGGGGGGAGGGTCAGCATACCATGGTAGGTAGTACTTATCAAGTGATTATATTATAGTTCAGAAGAAGCGCTGATAACACATGAACAAACTCAAATAATATTTGAAATATGATGATGACATCAATTCTTCAGAACACCCTAAAAAATATCATTATTCTGTAAAAAATGTTTCAAATAAAAGAGATACATTAATAATCTATGAAGTTTGCAATTCAACGTTTAAAGAAAGTTGTTGTAGTCGTATAAAAATAACTCAAAAACCTATTTTTTTTTTTTTTTTTTTGTAAAACCGCACTGCCATTAAACCGATTTTCTTCAAATTTGTAATTTGAGCAATGCTTCTAATGTAAATTAATTGGAATTGCAGTAGAGAAATGCTAAAACTCGCTGCTACGGCAGAACCCTCTCCAAAGCTAATTTCCCCGCAAAATGTTACAAATAAAATTAATTTATGTGTAGATAGTTGATAGATAAAGTTTAGAGAAAATCGTTTGAGCCAAGCGAAAAACTGAAATGGTACTTTCGTTCGATGAATTAAACGGAAATCTCTCTCTAGTAGGTGATATTTTGTTCTATCTCACTCTCTCTGACTCACACAGGGAAGAGTGATTGAATGAGACCATTCGCTAAAAATAATTTTTTTCTTACTCATATAGAAATCTACATCATAACACAGACATACAACCTGCAGTTCTGCATAATTATCTTTTATCTTCTAGTTCAATTTTTGCATGTAAAAAACAGCAAATATTCTCTTTATTTTTGATATTTGTGATAAAATATTTTAATTGTATAATTTGATAATCTATCAAAGAGGATAAGGGGGGAAATAAATAAATAAAAAATCTGGTGTGAAACACTCACACAACATTCTCTTACTTCTGTTCTCAAAATTATAATTGCCAAATTTTATAGTTTGTGTACCAAATATACAAAAATTCGTCGAAAACTGAAAAAGAATTGTTCAGTAAAAGCGCACTTCCGGTTTACTAATTTTCTTAAAACTTGGAATTTTGGCCATACTTTTATTTCTAATTATTTTTGTTTGGATGATAGAATTGTATAATCAACTATGATATACCACTTTAGGGGAAGCTGTAATCCCACCCCTCCCCTAAAAGTGCCCTTAAATGAATTTTTCCAGAGAAATGTTTTAAACAAAAGATGTAGATCTTTGCATTTTTATTTTGTATACGAAGTTTCAAGATGGTCGTCGGAGCCATTCTTTGAGAAAATCGCGAAAAACTGAAAAAAAAAGCATTTAGTAAAGTGTTAAAACAAACACACTTCCCGTCATCAGATTTTTTTCAAACTCGGAATTTCAAACAACATATTCAATTCTAATTCGACATTATTTAGATGATAGAATTGTCTAATAAACTGAAATAGCTGTCAAGATGAAAACCTAACCCTACCCCTCCCCTAGAAGTGCCCTTATGAATTTTCTCGGAGAAATGTTTCAAATAAAAGTTGTAGTTCTTTGTATGTGTAGTTGATATAACAAGTTTAAAGAAAATCGTCGAAGCCATTTTTGAGAAAATAGCAAAAACGTAAAAAAAACAGCTGGTAAAGTGGTACTTCTGGTTGAGGAATTTTTACATTTTGACGCACCGTCAAATCCCATGGTGATACCTAACCGTAATATCAAGTTTCAACTTTCTACGGTTTATCATTTTTGAGCTATGCTGTTCACATACAGAAAAAAACACACAAACACACAGACCATTTGCTAAAAACCATTTTTTTTGGACTCAAGGGACCTCAAAACGGATATTTCCGGTGAAAACTAGATATCGAAAATTTGACACGATTACAATACTACCTCTTACTAGGAGTAAGATAAAATTATAAATAAATAGATTCTAATTTGTATTATTAATTAAAATAAAAAGGAATATATAGTTACCAATCGGCACAAGCGGAGCTTAATTCCAAGACTCGTACAGTTTATTGTAATTATTACTTTCTCTTACTCCTTAGAATAAACGGTCTGTGTGTGTATGTATGTATGTGAACAGCATAGCTCAAAAACGATAAAACCGTAGAAAGTTGAAACTTGATATTACGGTTAGGCATCACCATGGGACCCGACTGTATGTTATCTGTCAAAATTCCTCAACCGGAAGTACCACTTTACTAGTTGTTTTTTTTTTCTCACTTTTTTGCGATTTTTCTCAAAAATGGCTTTGTCGTTTTTCTTTAAACTTTGTATATCAACTACACAAACAAAGATCTACAAATTTTATTTGGCACATTTCTCCGGGAAAATGCATTAAGGATACTTTTGGGGGAGAAGTGGGGTTTTAGGTTGTCCTCTAAAAAGTGCTATTTCAGTTAATTACACCATTTTATCATCTAAATAATATTTATTAGAATTAAATATGGTGTTGGAATTACGAGTTTGGAGATAATCAGATGATCGAAAGTGCCTTTTTACTGAATAGTATTTTTCAATGTTCTGCTACGTTTTTTAAAACGGCTCTAGTGATTTTCTTAAAACTAAATATATGAAATACACGTAAAAAGAGCTATAACTTTTATTTGTAACATTTTTCCGCATTAACTCATTTAACGGACTTTTTTTTAGGAGAGATTAGGGTTATGTTTGCCTCTAATGTCCTTTCTTAGTTGATTATACAATTCTACCATCTAGACAAATTAATTAGAAAAAAATAGATTGCCAAAATTCTGTGTTTCAAGAAAAAGTAGTAAACCGGAAGTGTGTTTTTACTGAACAGTTTTTTTTTTCCAGTTTTTGTGATTTTCTCCATAAAAATACCAACAAATTTCATTAAATTTGGTATACTAACTATATAGTTTGTCAAATACAATTTTGAAAACTGGAGTAATAGAAAAAGTTGTGAGTGTTTCAAACCAGTTTTTTTATATTTTTTTTATTTTTGATCATTATCTTTCTACATTCCTTGTTATTATTAGAACGAAGTGGGCGGTTACGTCTCTCCATATGCTTTGAGCTGAGTCTTGTAGTCATTAAGTGGCGACATATTTCATGGCACTAAAATAAAAAGTGATAACCAATATGCAAAACAGGGTAACACTTCAAAGAAAGAACTTCCATACTGCAGGCAAAAAAAAAAAAAAAAATAGTGGTCGAGAGATATGAATAAGTAAAACGTGGGATTTATTTGATGTACCATATTAAAACTATAACGGTTTATTCTCTTTACTTATTGAATAAATTGTATTTTGCAGGGCTTTAATTCTGCAAAAAACAAATATTATTATTGCATTTGCCGAAATATACAATTTTATAAGTAATACTCAGATTTAAAAGAACGTTTCTCAGCGAATTTATTGAATGATAAACTCACATTTCTTTCATTTAAAATATTAAAAAAAAAAAAATCTCAATTTAGTAAAAAACTTCTTGAGTGATCGCTGTCATTGTTTGAATAAATTATTTACAATGAAGCTAGTGGAAAGTCGCAACTATTCAAACTCCAATAGACAGCCTAAAAAGCTCTGAAGGGATAAATCCCAGACAGGGTTATTCATGTGAAAATAAATTGGAAAGGTGTTTTCATTTCCGTTCTTCTGCTTGGACTAGCGTGTAGGCTGCTACTGCCGGGATGGGAGGAAAGTAAATGTTTTGTATCGGTATCCTTTGTTTCTAATCGGGATAAAAGCGCTTTTGAAAGTTATATGAGTAAACTTTATGAATAAGGTTATTATTGGAAATGATGTTGTATGATAAGAAGCTTATGTCCATTAATAAACAAAAACAGGGCTTAAAAAAGGAAGTAAATTAATTTTCTAAATGTTATATTTGTTTATATGCCAATTCGTAAATTAGTTCTACGCTAAAAAATCGAATTAGCATCCTTGAATCTTTGAAATCTTTCGAAAGAGCAAATCTACCGTGGACCAAATCTTTACGCTCCGGATTATTTTAAAAAAAAGGCCAAGAGCACACGGCAGAAACGCCTTCAAGAGAGTACACGACAGAGTTAAGCGCCCATTGATGCTATGGAGGAAATGAAAATCCCCTCTAAGTTGATACGCTGGTCAAAATGACGATACAGGACGTGCACGGCAAGATGCGTGTCCAGCCTGACTGCTCGGCAGAATTCCCTTCTACGAAGGGATTAAGACAAGGGGATGCCTTAGCATGCCTACCCTTCAACCTGGCCCTTGACAAAGTAATAAGGGAAGCAGGAATTCAGACTGCGGGCACAATATTTTCTCGGTCAGTTCAGGTGCTTGGTTATGCTGACGACCTGGATATTATGCCACGATCCTTCGCGGCTTTGTAGATCTGCAAACAGCGGCAGCATCACTGGCTTAGTCATAAACGAAGAGAAGACTAAGTATATGTATACTGGAGGAGAAGTGACAGTTCAAGACCGTCCGTAACCATCGGCTCATGTACATTTGGGTGATGGAGTTTTCCTACCTGGGATTTCAGATGATGTCACCCAATGTCACATCTATAGAAATTCGGCGGAGGATTGCAGCAGCCAATAGATGTTATTTCGGTCTACTGAAATATCTAAGAAGCAAGCTCATTAGTAGACCAACAAAAGCCCAGCTTTACAAAACGCTAATCCTCCCAGTCCTTATGCCTGTCGGACGTGGACCATATCAAAGAAATATAAAAAGGACTTACTTGTCTTCGAAAGAAAGATCCTTCGAAAATTCTTTGGTCCAGTAAGAGACGAGTTGGGCTGGCGAAGCAGAAAGAATAGGGAGCTATATGAGCTGTTTGCCGAAGCAGATGTTGTCTACACCATCAAGTTAGAAAGACTGATGAGCTGGGCAGGTCACTTGGCCAAGATGGGAGATACTGAAATCCCGAGGAAGGTTTTGGAGCCGATGCCGGAAGCCTGCTGGGAGTCAGGGATTGGAAAGCGGCTGCACAAAATAGAGCTGAATGGCGGAAGCTCATTGAGGAGGCCAGGACCAACCGCGGGTTGTAGCGCCATTTAGATAGATAGATAGAATCCTTGAAATGTTAAAGTCTGGAATAATTGTTGAATATGTGGGTGGGTCTGGTATAATTATCATCATTAATTGGCTATTATGTTCTTCATCTTAGGTGTGGTTTATTTGGAAGGGGAGATTTATCGCTAGAAAACCATACGATTGAATCTGAAAGTTAAGATAACAAAAAAATAAGCTTGTATCCAATGACATTGTGCTACAGCAGAATTCTCATCTAATAATATGTTGACTTAATAATTGTTAACGAATGTGATTAAATCTGAACATCTGATGTTCACCATGTTTTTGCCCCAGTATATATCTATTACTTTGAGAAAATTCAAAAATTGAGTTTTGTGTGCTAATTGACCAGAATTATTGACCATTTACCTCACCTATATTACTTAAGCTCATTTAAGGCCTTTCTAGAAAGTAAAAAAAAAAAAAAAAAATATATTTGCACGGTTAACAATTTTATTTAATAGGGAAGGGATAAGCTCATTGGTAGCGCGCTGGTCTCCTATGCGGAGTCTAGTGCTATCCTTAGATTCTTCCCTTCTCTCCTAGAAGATACCAATGAGCTCCTCCTCTCCAACACTAGACAGTATTCTCTGTAACTACAGGACACTGTCCGAAGGCTGGCAGTGCACTGACTTCGGACGTCAATGACCACAGATTGTGGCCCCCTCCCATCTTGAAATTAATTGTACAGTAGGCAGTTTTAAGTTTTATGCTCGCATATGGAGATTAATGTCTTTAAATTGAGCCAGACTAATCAGGAGCACTAAATCAGGAGAAGAAGAGGGGTGTATCGATCGATTGGAACTATGCGAACTATCGAAATTACGAAAATCCATTTTCACTGGAAATGCCAATAATGATAGAAGAGAAAACCTTATTATATAGGCCCCATGGTAGAGAGTAAAAAACGAAGTGTAAAGTTTGAACTTTCTGCGATTTTTCCATTTTTAAGTTGTGTTGACCTCATACACAAACTAATTGCCAAAAAAACATTTTTTCTGCCTTGGGGGGACCTCAAAACGTGATTGATATAAAAAAATTGACTGGATTACAATACGTTCTTTTAACAGCATGTAATAAAAATGACATTCCTTAGCTCTTTAAATATAATCCATTGCTACGGTCAGATATGGCTAGACATTGGTCGATATTAGTTTGCACTTTGTCATTGCATGAAATAAATGAATCGAAGGGGGGGGGGGCTGCTTAAAGGTTAATTGAAGAATTTATTTTATTTTCAAAAAAAAAAAAAAAAGTTTTATAAAGCAGATTTTTTTTTTATAACTATATAAATTTATTTACAAATAAATCGTTTATGGCTAAAAAAAAAAAAAGAATTATATTTATTATTTTGTGTAATGCAGCAGCTTTATTTAATATTATAATTAATGTGAGAAGAAGAGAGAATTTAGTGAGAATAGGTTTTTGAGAAATAAACTAGAATGTATGCTGAACACGCAAACTGCAAGGACTTTACGAATATAACAGAACTTAGGTAGCGAGGCATATATATATATAGAGAGAGAGAGAGAGAGACAGACTGGCTGAGTGTAGAGAAGGTAGTTGCTGACTGGTTTTTAACTGGTCGTAAACTGTTCCCTGTAGGGCTAGCTCGGCTGTATGTATACAGAATCTCCCACCCTAGTTAGTGAGTAACTAGGTTGATTCTTCGTTTTTCGGATCCCATTGCAATATTTTTAGCGGTCACCACTGTCAGAGAGTTCCCATCAAGCTAAGCCAAAGTAGCTAAACGAATCGACAGATAGTAAGTGCCAAGAATTCTAATAACTATGCTGTCTAACGCCATCAACATCCCCCCCTCTTTGCTTGGTCATTACATTCTCTTTTCCATAGTCTTTCGCTCATCACTCACTATCAAATATAAGTTTGTGAATTAAAATGTTGTGATTCGAAATTGTATGTTTCATTTATCAACAACACCAATCATCAACATCATTTCCTGCAATCATTATAGTGTGTCTGTTGTGTAGACAGAGAGACCGGAAGCGGTCGATGACTACCAAGCGAAAGTAGTTGTGAAAGAAAAAATGTCTTTTACATTTTCATACACTACGGACCCTATACCAAAAACTTGAAGAGAGAGAGATATTAAGGTGTTGTACCAAATGAAAGGAGTAGATTTCAACAATTAAATCAGTCGTCAAGAGTTTTACAAAAGTTGTAAACCAGTTTCAGAAGAGTCTGTTACCATATCTGTCACTGTCAAGACAATTATAGAGGAGTTGGAGATTGAAGTTCATTAAGAGTGTAATTATTAACTACTGTACTAATGTGTAATTATTAACCACTGTACTAATAAGTAAGTGTCTAACAGTGTTCAACAGTATTCACCAGAGTTATAGCCAGTCTGTTTATTTCGCTCTAACATTTCACTCTATCTCTTTGCAATGATATTTCTATCAGTTGGAATTTGTATCAGTACTGCGTTAGTGTAGTATCTCTCTGTCTGTCTTACGTCCAGCCGTACTACGAAAACTATATTATTACATAATACACGTATGTTCAGCCCTTTCAAAATCTGGTTTGGGCTGCACTAACATATTTTGTGTTTTTAAAAATAATAAAAAGATGAAAATATTTTTTCTCATCCTTACAAAGAATGTGAGAAAGAGAGAGAATGAGTTTTAGAGAAACAAAACTAGAAGATATGCTGAACACTGAATAATGAAAGAACGCACAAACTGCAAGGACTTTACCAAGTATATAGAAGTTAGATAGAGATATATATGGAGGGGATATGGCATTATGGATAACGTCTTTTTATCGGAAACTAAGGTAGCTAGAAAAAAACTAAAATATACGTGTCCCCGTAATTTTTTGTTAGAAATCCAAATTTAATTTGCAAATTTGTTTTGGTGCTTCCAGAAGCGAGGTAGTGGCAACAACTCTTTTTTTTTTTTTTAAAGGGGAGGGTTGTTTTTATTTAAGAAATAGATTCCTCTATTTTTTGTAAGAAAAATTTATTTGAACAGTTTTTTTTCTATGAGCGATATTTTACAAGTTATGATTCTTATAAGAAATTTCAAAATGATAATGATAACGGTTTTTTTGATTAAATAAGAAGAATAGTACCATTTTATTATAAATTTTACTGTTGTAAATTGGATTTTGAGGTTCGGTCATACAAAAGAACTCTTTTTAAATTTCTACCGACGTTTCGGCAAATTTATTGCCTTTTTCAGGGTGTGTACAAGGGTTTTAATACAAATCAATAAAAAATTACTTATTCTGTTCATAAGTTCATATTTTATGTGAAATAACATAAATTATGAACTTATGAACAGAATAAATTTTTTTTAAAATAAACTATATAAATAAACTAAAAAAAGTGAGAGTGATATATATATATAGCATATTCAAATTTATTTTAAACTATTGTTGTAGAACAGATTAATATTAAACTAAATCACAACTATTAAATAATCTAAATCACACCTATTATAAAATATGTGGCATATATAAGAGTAAAGTATGGAAAAAACTTAGGAAATGTACTTACAAAAATTTTCAGTTAGAATTCCAGTAGTAATTAATCTAGTTTAACCTGTGACATACCATCACCAAGTGTTACGGACATTGGATAGGTCAAGGTTTATAAAGGGGTTAGGAGAGCGGATGGGAAAACCATGTCTTAGTCTGTATAAATTTTACTCCTCATTAATTATAGATCTTGCTCGAACTGGCCTCCATCATTAGAGATGCATAGACATGCTTTTTCCTGCCAATTGTACCTTACGACCAAAGAAATACATACGTAAAAATACGTATTTCTTTAGTTTTTTCTAGCCATTTTAGTTTCCGAGTTAAAGTCGATAACCATATACCTTGGGACACCCTGTGTATAAAGATGAGAAGATAATATAGGTTGAAGGTAGAAAGAAGAAGTAGGTTGTTGACTGGTTGTAAACTGCTGTAATACTGTCCTCTGTAGCTCTAGCTCGGCTATATATATACTGCCACCATAATCTGGCCTACGTAGCGAGTAACTAGATTGATTCATTTTTGTGTTTCTCCGCTCTTCGTATCCTATGAATCTATAACGATTCGGATCCCATTACATCCTCTTAAATGAAAGCTTCATCATATATAACAAGAATTAAAGTTCTCCGCGGAAATAAAACTTTAATCTTTAAACTGATTAAAATTAAAATTATTTGTGCCCAATTTGTTGACAAAGTATGTTACTGCGCAATATAAACATTTCTTCCATTTAATAAAAATAATTAATTCCGAAAAAAAACAATGATTTATTGTTATTAGGAAGGGAGAAGTGTAATTTTTTATTTTTTTTAAAGAAAGTATTGTGGTTTCCATTTTGTAAAACATAAAAGTATGAATAAAATAGTTGGATGAGAATACAAATCTTGGCGAAGTTGTGTTGAATCTGTGTTCCCCAGGAGATACTTCTTCTTTAGCCAGCCTCCTTCTTTACTAGTCTTTTAACAATAGAGTCTCCCTTTGTCTTCGTATAACAATAGAAACATTTCACTCATACGCCTTTGGAACTCATTATCTTCTAAAGTTCCTTCTAGTTCTTCCTTTCCTCCAGTTTTATAAAAATACATTCATATAATTCTTATGAGATATACTTCTGGGTCATTATTAGCATTAATGCTTGCAACACATGTCTTTTTTTCTCCCCCCTCTTGCAAAATTTAACCCTTACATTATTAATTTAAATAATGCTAATCATTAATTTGAATATAATGGATATAGTAAGATGTCTCATTGAATATAATGAACTTCTATTATATGTATATCTTCTAATATTACTCTCACAAGTTGGAGGTAAATGATACCTTTTATATTCATAAATGCAGCACCAACTTTTATATATCATTCCTTGTATTGTTTTACCTTAATGTTGTACCATTTATGGTCAAAATTTTGGCCTATTTCAGACAAAAATTGCGTATGATTGGAATAGTTTTAGTCAAACCCGAGGTAAAATATGACCCTTTTTAGCTGTAACTCGATCTATAGTAGCAGTTTATGCTCGGAATCTCTTTGATGTAGAATTGTGCAATGCCAAAGGATATTTATATATTTTATTACATAGTGATATAATAATAGATCGGCAAACTCTCACTTCTTTATTTCTTTTTTGAACATTTAAGACTTTTTCCTTTAGGTTTTACGTTGTTTTATATAAATAATACAAAAATTTATACTTAGGTTGGTGCAAAAGCAACTTTAGGTTTTTGGTATTGTTCCACTTTTCCTTTTAATATTGGAATACTTCCTTAAATAAATACGGTTATGTTCTACATCATTTTAATGCCCATTTCCTGCTTTGTTTAATGCTAATGACTTTAGTCATTGGAAATTGTTAGACAAAAAGCAAATACGAGAGATTTTCTTATTTTAATTCAAATGGGTCATAAAGCAGCGGAGACAATTCATTACATCAACAAAGTATTTGATCCAGGAATGTTGAAAAGTACAGTGCAGTGGTAGTTCAAGAAGTTTTACATAGCTTACGAGAGCCTTGAAAATGAGGAGTGTGTAAGAAGATCGGCAATCTGAAGTTGGCAACAACCAATTGGGCTGGTGATTCATTGAAGCTATTCCACACATCTTAACACTACGTCGACCACACTACAATCGTTCTGCATTTTGAAACAAATTGGAAAGGATAAAAAATCTTTAGTGGGTGCCTCACGAGCTGATTAAAAAAAACAAACAAAAAAAATCGTCATTTTGAAATGTCACCTTCTTTAATTTTACGCAACAACATTGAATCATTTCTTTATCAGATTGTGATGTATGACAAAAAGTGTTTTTTTTTTATACGACATCCGAGGGCGCTTCAGTGATTGATCCGAGAGGAAGATCCAAAGCATTTTACAAAGCCAAACTTCCCACCAACAAAAGATCATGGTCATTGTTTTTGATAGTCTGCAGCCGGTCTAATCTTCTAGTATAATTCTTTTTGAGAAATATGCTCAGCAAATTCGTTAGTTACACCGAAAACTGCACTTCCACAGCCGGCATTGATTGACATTTCTTCTTCACGACAACATCTGACCGCACACTTTGCACCACCAATGCTGCAGAAGTTGAACAAATTGGCCTACGAAGAATTCGTCGAATTCTGAACATGGATATTGACCTTACAGAAATACATAAATAAACTTATTTTTAGCTAATGTAATGGCAAGAGAGAGAATTAAGGGAGAGAAGGACCCTCTCTGGTACTCTCTCACTTAAGCAGGCTAGAGTGGGAGAACCTGTATATAAGCTAGTGAGAATCACCTAACGACATCTATCTAGATATCTATCTATCAGATTCAACCATATACATCGCATCGTGTCATATCTCTACTATTACCTTTTATTCTATAAAATCATTACAAGTCCAGCGCAGTTTGTGTAAACTTAAGGTATATTATAACCGTGTCTTCATATCTCGTCTAATTAATCAAACCTAATTTCTCTCATCATCAACTCCATTATAGCTAATAAAATGTGGAAGATTATAATGGTTTCCTATTTTGATTAATAAGGATATGTTTATCCTGGCCTAATTATAATTATTTAAATTTCACGGTTTGAAACGGTAATTACTTTTGCCCCAACAACACTATAATTAGTATGTTAGCATATTTATTAATAAATAAGATAAGTATTTCTAATTGATTGCACAGTAGAGGCCCATCACACACTATTTAGAACAATTTTAACTTTTCACTACAAGAAGTGAAAGTGACGTTGATGGAAAACTAAATTGGGTTAACTGTGCATGTTTCAAGGTGATTTTTCTTTGCAAATTGCTATAGGGTCGTTCGTTTATTGGATCTCTATCAGGGTTACTATTAGTAACCCACAAATCTTTTTGCTTTAAATTAATACTTCCTAGATAGTAATATCATTTAAACTATTACTAATAATAATAATACAAATAATGATGAGGATGATTTTTTGGGGGGGGCGCAGCGACTGCCTTGGGCATATTATTATTTTAGTAGTAGCAGTAATAGTAATAACAATAATAATTATAATACAACCATATGGAAACCTATAACACGTTACAAGGTCCACATGCGAATTAACAATTATGTGGATATCAAGTCATGTAGGTATTCGCGGTAATGAATTTGGCGATAAAATGGCCAAGCAAGCGGTTCAAAATAGACAAAACCATGACCAGGAAATTAGGATAGAGGACCAAATAATGGAATAAAACCAAAAATATTTAATAAATGGGAGAGTGAATAGAACCATACGAATGTACAAGGGTCATTCAATAAGTAACGAGACAAATCGCTGTAGCTTAGAAACGGTTTGTTTAATCAATACAATAGTTTCAGCGCGTCAAGTTGGCATCATTGTACTTAGTTTCTCATCGCTGTTCGAGAATATTTGGTAAGCTATAATCTCAGATGTATTCAGTTAACAATGGCGAGTCAGCTCGAGCATTGCATCTCGGAAGAACAACGCTCAGTGATCAGATTTTTAATTACAGAGGGTATCGAAGGCATTTAAATCCACGAAAGAATGTTGAAAATGTACGGGAATAATTGTTTGAACCGTTCGAACGTTTACAAATGAGTAGAACAGTTTAAAAGTGGCCGTGTAAGTGTCTGTGACGAACAACGAAGTGGACGACTGGTTGAACTTTTCCAACTTCCTCCCTCGAATCTCGCATTAACACGTTAATTCAGGACAACAGACGTATTACTGTTGAACTGATAGCTGAAGAAGTGTACGCGAGTGTTGGAACATAACTTCTGTCCATAACATTATTCAGAATAAGCTGCAATCTTGTGCGAGATGGGATGACAACGAGCGCCCACACACTGCACAGTTAACTCAAGAAACACTTCAAAAAGTTGGTTGGGAGATCCTTACATATCCCCCTATAGCCCTGACCTCGCCCCATCGGATCTCCATTTGTTCAGAGAGGCTCTACGTGGGAAACATTTTCAGTCCAATGAAGAAGTTAAAAATCAGGTGCAAAAGTAGCTTCGAGATTAACCCAAAGAATTTTATGCCAGATGCATACACATATTAGAAGAACGATATGGGACAAGTGTATAAATGTTGCTGGGGACTATGTTGAAAAATAGCCAAAGTTTTGTATTGATCAAATAAATCGCTTTTGAGCTACAACAATTTGTCTCGTTATTTATTGAATGACCCTCGTATAATAGAACCATACTAATATGACATATAAGGCCAAATATAAATACGATAGATACTGTTGCTTTCACCAGGAAAGAATCAATAATCTTAACAAGAATTGCAATAGGACATACTAGGATAACGCATTCATATATGCTGTTAGGCAAACAAACACAAACCTGTATGTCCTCAAATGCAAATCATATGCATTAGCGGTTCGGCATTTCTTAAAAAAAACATTGCATTGAAGGCTCCATTTGACGAAACCCTGAAAGGTGATTCTGTAAAGAAAATGAGAAGTGTGCTCGAATATTTAGAAGAAATAAAAATATATCATTATATTTAAAGTTTGATGCAAGTATGAATGGTTAGTATGAGCGTATGTGTATGTGCCATATAGGATAAATATATGAATGAATTATGCAGTTCCAAAAGTCCCCAAGTAAAGCGCTAATAGCCTTAGCAGCTGATGCGCTAAAGAAAAGAAATTACAATCATATTATTTTTTTCTTTTAACTTCAATAAAGTAAAGTAAATTAAGGTACTGCCTATTTTTCAGGCGGGCTTAATGTCCAACTACCAAATTAGGTGTCGTGGACGGGGCATCTACTTTACCATTAACATTATTTTAATGAATTTAAAATATAACAGTTATACACGGGATACGAACTAGGGACCTCCCAGTTTCAAGGGCATGCTCATAACCACTACACCAACTGTTCGTATAAAAATTTCACTTCCTGCCACAGATTAGTTGTGGGAGTTTACGCCTGAAGAAGCACTACTGGTTAGGGCTTATTATTTGACTCCCTATTCTCCAACTAATAATTGTACAGTTCCAATTACCGTTGTAGAAATTACTGTAGGAGTTGATAATGGTGTATGTAAACCATGGAAAATATAATCATTAGAAAGGTATATAATAACGAGCTTGCTTAACTGTTTACTTTATCGTATGAAATAAAATTATTATGTTCTTATAATTAATATATAACCTTCCTAATAGATGAAACGCCAAAGAAGAAAATTTATTGCAATAGTTGAATTACAAAAATACGTTTAGAAAGAAAAAATTAAATTATAATTATTAGAAATCTGAAAATATTATAATGAACTTAGAAATAGATATGATGAAAATAATTATTAAGTGTTAAATGAAACCTAATATATTTATAGACCCAATTTGTTTTTTTCTAAAGTTTTAAATTAAAGGATAAACAGTTAATTATAATGATAATTTTTTATGGTGTTTGAGAAGGCAAGGCATATATCTTCGTTTGTATTCAATAGTAATAACATTCATGAACATTTTTGGTCCTCCTTACAAATAATAATAATAAAATAAAAACAAAGAGTAATAATTATCTTCAATTGATTTGTTGACATCTATAAATTGTATATTGGAATATCAAAAACATACACTGATAATTTGTAGAATTATACACTTTAATTCATTTAATTTACAAATACATAAATCAAGTCGTATTAGGAATCTTTTTATTATTTTTACTTCTCCTTTAGTTTGGTAATTTTTTTAATCAAATATGTCCCACTAATGTAAAAAAAAAAACATTATTCAACAATTTATCGAAAATCTATTATGAATTCTATTTAGTTTATTCTTAAATTTGATTAAATTATTTATAGTAACTCAATATATTTAATTCTACAAAATTGGTATTGTTATATGTTTCCAAGAAACTATGTTCTGGTGGAAGCATATTTAAACTTCAGTACAATAGAACTTAAATATAATAATGAATCGTAACGATGATTTCATATATGAAATTATTTAATGACTCTGAATTTTAAATGATTTATAAACAAACAAACAAAAGATATTAGAATTCTATTGACAAAACTGTCAGATACCATGTTATATTATTCAAACCGGATCTTTTGTAAACATTTTATTTAATTGCTGTTAATGTGTCTATTTGTTAATTACCGATATTAATGTGTGTGTGTGCCGTGCTCGTGTGTTTTTGTATGTGTTTATTAGTATAAAAATAACTTAATGATACATCGTAAGATTCAGGAGGCACTATTCATGACAGATTGGTGCAGCACCTGGCCTATGCGGACGATGTGGCGCTAATAGCAAGATCTGGAGCCGCATTTAAAAGCGCATTTCTAAAATTCGAAGTAGAGGCCCCCCAAGTATGGTCTGCAAATCAACACAAAACAAAATTTATATGGTGACAACAAAAAGAACAAGAAGATTTGGAGAGCATGAAGGTTTGGCTGGGCAATACGGTTTCGAAGGAGTGAGGGCATTTAAATATTTAGGAGCAACCCTAACGTCCAAGGTTACCCACGATTTAAGGAGCAGAAATTACAGCCGGAAATAAATGTCTAGGGGCATTAAGAAGCACGCTCCAAAATAAGAATATCTCTAGACAAGTTATGTGTCAGAAACTTGGGTGTTGACAGCAGCAGATAAGCTGAGATTAAACTGCTGGGAGAGGAAAGTTCTTAGATGTATATATATGGCCCAGTAGTGGAAAACAATGTTTTACCGTTGGAGGAGAAACGCTGAACTATTACCAGCTTTACAAAAAAAACCAAAATTCTAGTGACTGCAGTCAAACTAGGAAGGTTGCGCAGAAGACCAAGGAAATGTCCAAGGTTGAGATGGCTGAAAGATGTGGAGGCAAACGTACTAAAAAGTTAGGGGTTAGGCAATGGCGAAAATCGGGATGGTTGGGAAAATTTGTTAAAGAAGGCTAAAGTCCTACAAGGGATAAAAGAGCCATGAGAAGAAGAACGATACATTGTAGGTAGGTAGAGAATTTATTGTAGGATTTCAGAACCCAGTCAGGCGACTTAACTGAAGATTTTTTTTTTTAATTTTTTGCTGAAACGTTTCTATTTAACCTTAGAATAGGCAGACCTACTCCATATAAGGCCTATTATTTTTGCGTAATGGCTTTTTATTTTTGTAATTATTGTTCTTTCTAAACACAGAAAACCACTACAATTACCCTATAATAATAATAAAAA
>JAAEAF010009079.1:0-24516 GCA_011037195.1 Triatoma infestans
GTTTTCTAACAAAAAAACTACGGGGGACACGTATTTTTTTTAGTTTTTTTCTAGCTATCTTAGTTTCCGAGAAAAAGTCGTTATCCATATACCTTTGGACACCCTGTATATATCGGAAATTTGGTAGAGCCAAAGTTTGGAAACTCAATTCGATTTTGAAATCAATTCAATTGAGTTGTTATAGACAGGGTAGAGTATATTGTAAATTTAAATTTTGTTTAAGCTTGATTTGACCGATTGTCAGACTAAATTGTGTTATTTATAAATCTCGCAGTGTCTATTTCGATACCTTTTAACTGGGCTATTGATATGAAAAATCTTTTATTTTGTCCAAAGTACATCTCCACACGGAGCAGGGCAAAATGTGCGGCTAATTTATCTTTTAAACTCATATTTTACGTATTTATCCTACCCCTTTTAGAGGTGGTATCAAATCTTATTAATCATCATAGCAGATAGAGAAGTGATGATTATGTTATGGCCCAGTAGAGCGCTCTAAAAAACCACTCAACCAACTACAAGGTAATATTTGAATTTAACTTCACAAATTCCGGAAACTATCCATTTTTGGGGAAATGTTTTTCAAATAAAGTGATAGATATTTATGTGTACAAATATTATACAAAGTTTAAAGATAAAAATCGTTGTGGCCGTCATCGAGGAAACACGAAAAACTGAAATAAATTTAGTAAAATCGCACTTTCGGATTGATGGATTTCGCTCTATACCGTCGTATCTGATGAGGTGATAGTGCCTAAACGGAATACCAAATTTGTGCTTCCTGCGTCATTTCGTTTCTGACATGTTCTGTTAAAAAAAAAACACACACATTCACTACAAAATTTTTTTCGTAATCAAGGGGAGTCCAAAACATGGATTTCCGGTAAGACGTAATTTCGAAAATCTGGCACGATCGCAATGGGGATACTTTACTCATCCTAAGAATAAGAGTACGTAAAAAATATTGTTCAGTAAAATCGCACTTCCGGTTAACTGATTTTCTTAAAACTCCGAATTTTGGATATACATTTAATATTTATTAATATTTTATAAATTATATAGGATCGTCAAATATTTAGAAATGACACTTCAGAAGAAAATCTTAACGCCACCCCTCACCATCATAGGCTCCTAAAATGAAGTTTTCCGGAACAAGTTTGGAATAAAAAATATGTACGGTTTTTATGTGTATGATTAATAAACAAGCTTTATTGAGAATCGAAGTTTAAAAAAAAACTAAAAAGTTAAGCGCTAGATACTTCCGGTTGATCGATTTTGATCAAAAGATTAATGTCAGTACCCTGTTAGGACTTGAAAAACAATATATCAAATTGTAATAATATAAGGTACAAGTAAAATATAGGGTACATATTATAAATCTTATATAATAACTCATTTATCATCAAAAATCTTATGTAATTATTATTGACAAATAAACTAATTGACAAGACAGAACTATATTATAGATTAGACATTATATCTTTCTTAAAGAAAGTATTTCCTCAATAAGTATTTCAATAGTTACTGATTACAACCGGATTTAAGAAATCTTTATTTCTAGCTGCTATTTGTTTGACTTTTATCTCTCACTATTTCCTGTTACTAAGATTTCCGGTTCTTTTGTACTACTCCATTTGAAAATAAGAAATAGTACATATATATTCATTGCCATCTGTATAGTCAGTCTGGTTTATTGTAAATTTACTTGACAGTTCTTCGAACCGTGCTCAAATTTAGATAATTACATTGAAAAAGAGATATTTTATGTGTGACGTAAAAATACCTTCACCCACAAAAATATGTTCTAATTTTGGTTTATTTATGTTTATAACAAATATAAATGTTATTTACAATACTTTAATCACAAAAACTCTTGACTTTCTAAGAAAATCAAAATAAAATAGTAGAAATTTATTATTATCCGATCTGGAACAGATATCATAATTAATAATTATTTTACTTAAACACCATATAATTTTTTTTAATATTACCATTAAATTACTTTATTAACTTTATTTAAAAATGGTCATTTCTTTTTGAGAATGCTGTCAGAGCAATCGATCTTGGTGGAGAAAGGGCAATAGCAAATTATATGTGGCAGAACGCTCAAGTCTGTCACGATCTGCAGCTCATCGAGCAAGCATACATTTTAGGATAACTGGGAAATACAGTGGGAGATGTGGAAGTGGTCGTCGAAGGAGGTTCACAACAGAACAGATCAGGATTTCATTTGCACTCAGCTCTACGCAATCGGTTTGTTACACCTATAGAGCTCAGGGATAACTTATCACAAGTTTTCGGGGGGGGGGTCTCTGTGAGCTCTGGAACTTTTCAAAGACGATAGCGAGATAGGGCCAGTCTACGCTTTATATATGGATCGCACATTTAATGTACTACTAGCGGAAGTGCTCCTTTTTAACGACAATTATGGTGTGGTGTGGGATAACTTTACAAGCCTGCAATAAGTTAATTATTGTGGAAAATGGCATAATGACCGCTGGGTATGTTGAAGAAGTTCTTCAAGAGGCAAAGGAATCGATTGCTCAATTTAATAGGGACAGTTGCATGCTAATGCATGGTATGCCAGCTACACGTAGCTAGAGTTGTCTCCCGCTACTTGGATGAAGTCCAAGAAGTCCCTAAGGACATCTATGGGGCACGCTCAAGAGGCCTAATAGAGCACTATAAGAAAAATGGGTTGCTGTTCGAAAAGATTTCATTTAGAACCTGATCGCATCGATGCCCTGCCGTAACAGGGCCCTTAGTATCACTGCCTGAGGAGGCCCAATACTAATTACTACGAGGTGAGAAAAATTAAAAAAGTTACCACGATTTTGTAGAGAAAAAAATAATTTTTTCATTCTTTTGAAGTCACAAGATATTCACTACTAGTGAATTATATTCTATTAAAAATAGATTATTGTATAAATGTTATTTATTAATGAAAAATCTAGTATTCCATTTTTTGTGTGGCTGAGGGTATTTATAAAGAAGAAAGTCTGTTGATTTTTTTGTTTTTTTAAACTGCTTAGTTTCATGAAAACGCAATTTTATGATCATTAAGTACATACTCTAACTTAAAAGAAGAAACTAAAATGAGGTAACAAATGAAGAAGAAGGTAAAGGTAAGAACTGAGTTGCTTTCTTTTTAAGCAACAATAAATCGATCTCCATGGTAGGGGGGCACAGCTAGTACTACAATTTATCGTATAGTAAATGGTAATATTGATATTTGTAAGAAAACTGTTTACTCATTAAACAAGATCAAACAAGGAACCCTTTTAACGAAGGTGCAGGTAAAAAAAATGGAGTTTCTGTTAAGAAGGGTAGGTGTACAAATAAGTATGTGAGGACTAATGACAAAGACGTTGTAGGTTGTTTTTTCACGGTTCTGACAGGTTTCGGTTCCTTTATCCATCTTTAGAGTTAACTTCCACTGTACAAAATTTCCCAATCTTATGAAACAGAAGTTTGTAGGTATAGATGATGATTCAAGTCAGAATTCACGGAACATCTTTAAGGCTTAGTAAAAGACACAATATCCAGCACTGCGGATATTAGAATTAACTTCCACTGTACAAAATTTCCCAATCTTATGAAACAGAAGTTTGTAGGTATAGATGATGATTCAAGTCAGAATTCACGGAACATCTTTAAGGCTTAGTATAAGACACAATATCCAGCACTGCGGACCCAACTATCTATTTTAATAAAAATTTCTTAAAACTCGGAATTAATATTATTAATATTATTAAATATTTAGTAAATTGTTAAGGTACGCTTTGTCCCTTACAGAGTTTGTGGAACCGTACATCATACGAAATTTGGAGTGAAGTTATATGTACCCTGGAGTCATGTAATCACCCTCAAGGAAACCATGAAGTCAAAAAGTTTTAGAACTACTGACCTGAAAGATAAATCAGGTATTTTTCAACATCGCGCCAATTTTTTTTTAAATTAAAGTAATTCAAAATTGGTCTTTTAAAGCTTATTACTTTCATGTATTGCGTAAGAGCAAGAACTGCAATTATGTCAAATTTTTGATATCGAGTTTTCTTCAGAAATATATTTTTTAAGGTCCCCTGAGTCAGAAAAAGTGGTTTTTAAAAATTAGTCTATGTGTGGTCAGCATAACGCAAAAAAAAAAAAAAAATCTGGTGTGAAACACTCACGCAACTTTGTCTTACTCCAATTCTCAAAATTATAATTGACAAATTTTATAGTTTGTGTACCAAATTAATTCAAATACAACAAAAACTGAAAAAAAAACCGTTCAGTAAAAATGCACTTCCGGTTAACTAATTTTCTTGAAACTGAGAATTTTAGTCATCTATTTATTTCTACTTAATTTTGTTTGGATTATAGAATTGTATAATCAAACTATGAAGCACTTTAGAGAAAAACATAACCCCACCCCTCCCCTAAAAGTGCCATTAAATGAATTTTTCCTAGATAAATGTTTTAAATAAAAGTTGTAGATCTTTGTATGTTTAGTTTATATAGGAAGTTTCCAGAAAATCGCGAAAAAGTGGAAAAATCATTTAGTAAAGTGGTAAATTAAACGCACTTCCGGTTATCTGATTTTTTCAAACTCGGAATTTCAAAAACATATTTAATTCTAATTAACATTATTTAGATGATAGAATTGTTTAATAAACTCATATAGCACTTTAGATGAAAACCTAAACCCCACCCCTCCCCCATAACTGACCCTAAATGAATTTTCCCAGAGAATATTTCAAATAAAAGTTGTAGCTCTTTGTATGTGTAGTTGATATAATAAGTTTAAAGAAAATCGTCGGAGCCTTTTTTTGAAAAAATCGCAAAAGAATTAAAAAAAAAAAAACCAAGTAAAGTGGTACTTCCGGTTGAGGAATTTTGACAGATGTCCCACTGTCAGATGCCATGGTGATACCTAAACGGAATATCAAGTTTCAACTTTCTTCGGTTTTTTCGTTTTTGAGCTATGCTATTCACATACATACATACACACAGGGACCATTTGCAAAAAAACACTTTTTTGGACTGAGGGAACCTCAAAATGGATATTTCCGGTGAAAACTCGATATCGAAAATTTGACACGATTACAATACTTCTAAAAAGAAAAACAAAATGCCAAAATTTCAAACTTGATATTGAATATACAAGGGCTAGTTTTGAACTCGACTCAAAAAGTTTTGATCAAAATCGGTCAACCGGAATTAACATCATTTAACTCAATGGATTTTTTTAGATTTTTGTGATTTTTATGGCTCCTAAAATTTCCTTTAAACTTGGAATATTAACTACAAATATAAAATGCTACCTAAATCTTTTATTTGAAACATCTGTTCTGGGAAAATTCATTTAAAAGAGGTTTTAGTGGTAGGAGTAGCGTACGTTTTCCTCTAATGTGTTATTTCGGTTTATTATACGATTCTATCGTCTATATAATATTAATCAGAATTAAATATGTTGCCTAAATTCCGAATCTATCTCGAAAATTGCTCCAACAATAGCTCCAATGATTGATTTAATATATGACTCACATTTATATGTATCTACAGATTGACTAGAAAGCGATGTTTCTAGCATCACAACTTAGTTTGAACAGCCTAACTTTTGGATAATCTTGGTTAATGAAATGAATCTATCTATCTATATATACAAGCATACAACTTTCATTTGAAACATTTCTACAGAAAAATTCATTTAAGGGGTTTCTGGGAAGGCACTTTCTTCAAAGTTCTATTTTGATTTACGTTTATTTGTTTATAACGACTGAACTCGTGTTTATAGGTTAAATATCATAAATTGTTTAAACTTCAAATTTGATTCATTTTTTCCAACAAAGAATATATTGCCGGTGAGAGGCCAAGAATCTACACAGGCAGGTAGTAGACATGATTATATTCGAGTCCAGAATGAGTGGCATTTAACATTGAACCAAATTCATATAACATTTGCAAATCAACCACAAATTCTGTAGAACTATGTAAAATAAATTTTTTTCAGAAAAATGTTGATGTTATAAACAATTACGATAAAGTTTATGTTTGTGCAGTTAGAATAAACAAATAAAAATAAAAAATAAAAATCTGGTGTGAAACACTCACACAACATTCTCTTACTCCAGTTCACAAAATATAATTGACAAATTTTATGGCTAGTGTACTAAATTTAATGAAATTCGTCAAAAACTGAAAAAAAAAAACTGTTCAGTAAAAGTGCACTTCCGGTTTATTAATTTTCTTAAAAGTTGGAATTTTGGCCATCTATTTATTTCTAATTAATTTTATTTGGATGATAGAATTGTATAATCAACTATGATAGTACTTTAGAGAAAAAACATAACCCCAAACCCTCCCCTAAAAGTATCCTTAAATGAATTTACCCTAAGAAATGTTTTAAATAAAAGTTGGAGATCTTTGTATGTGTAGTTTATATATGAAGTTTCAAGAAAATCATCGGAGCCATTTTTGAGAAAATTGCAAAGAAGTAAAAGAAAAGTGATAATTATGGTTGAGGAATTTTGACAGATAACGTACTGTCAGATCCCATGGTGATACCTAAGCGGAATATCAAGTTTCGATTTTCTATGGTTTTTCGTTTTTGTGCTATGCTGTTCACATACATAAATACACACACATACACAAACACACACACACACACACACAGACCATTTGCTTAAAACCACTTTTTTTGACTCAGGGGACATCAAAACGGATATTTCCGGTGAAAACTCGATATCGAAAATTTGACACAATTACAATACTTCCTCTTACTAGGAGTAAGGGAAAGTAAAAAACACATGTCAGTAACTCATTCTGTAAATTCGCACTTCCGGTTGACTGATTTACTTAAAATTTGGAATTCTACCAAAGGATCTAATGTATACTAACAATATATAAGTATTAGAACGATAAGATTAAATGAAATGGTACTTTAGAAGAAGATACCAGAACGTTGCTGTTCCTCCAGAAAACCTCAAAAATCTACGTATTATCCTGGAAAAATGTGTCAAATGAAAATTATATATATATGTAGTTAGTGTACTGATAAGAAAATCCTTATTGTTGAAATTCGAGTTAAAAAAAAAAGAAAAGCGAGAAACTGAAAAAAAAAGTGGTAGTTAAGACCACTTCCGGTTTAAAGATTTAACCAAAACCTTTGTGTCAAGTGGGATGATACTACCAAAACGGAATACCGAATTCCTGGGATGTTTCTTATTTGAAATATTTTGTTAAAACACACCCACACACAAAATAAATATATACTCATACATATACATATATGTATATATATATTATATTCAGACAATTCGCTAAAAAAAAATTTTTTTCATACTCAGGGATCCTCAAAACAAATATTTTTGGTGAAAATTAAATTTGGAATATTTGACACGATCGCAATAAGAGAAAGTAATAATTAAAAAGGTCCTTCCGGTGATAGATTTTGTCCGAAAAAGGTCATATCCGATCTTCTGATGAGTGATCCTCCGAACACTTGAACCTTTTTTATCAACGATATCAACATTGATACTTTTAAAATTTTGTTGCAAAGATAGACTCATTCTGATACACAAAAAAAACACAAACACACACACACACAAGCAGAAAGTGAGAGATTTTCAAAAATAATTTTTTTATTCCAATTTAGGTAACTACTAACAGTAGAACGTAATAGGACTGTTTATTTTTTATCGAAATCGCAACTATTTTACTTTCTCTTACTGCTGCGTGGGAGTAAGAGGAATTATTGATACAAATGAAGAACTATTGTAATCGTGTCAAATTATCGATATCGAGTTTTCACAGGAAATATCCGTTTTGAGGTCCCCTGAGTCCAAAAAAGTGGTTTTTAGCAAATGGTGTGTGTGTGTGTGTGTGTGCCTGTGAACAGCATACCTCAAAAACGAAAAACCGCAGAAAATTGAAACTTGATATTCCGTTTAGGTATCACCATGAGATCTGACTGTACATTATCTGTCAAAAATTCCCTAACCGGAGGTACCACTTTACTAGTTGTTTTTTTTTTTACTTTTTGCGTTTTTCTCAAAAATGGCTCCGTCGATTTTCTTCAAACTAGGTATATCAACTACACAGACAACGAGCTACAATGTTTATTTAAAACATTTCTCTGGGAAAATTCATTTAAGGGCAATTTTAGGGGAGGGAGTGGGGTTAGGTTTTCATCTAAAGTGTTATTTTAGTTTATTAGACAATTCTGCATCTAAATAATGATTATTAGAAATAAATATGTTCTTGAAATTCCAAGTTTGAAAAAGTTCGGATAACCGGAAGTGCGTTTACATTACCACTTTACTAAATGTTTTTTTTTTCGCTATTTTCTCAAAAATGGCTTTGACGATTTTCTTGAAACGTATTATATAAACTAAACATGCAAAGATCTACAACTTTTATTTAAAACATTTCTCTAGGAAAATTCATTTAAGGGCAATTTTAGGGGAGGGAGTGGGGTTAGGTTTTCATCTAAAGTGTTATTTTAGTTTATTAGACAATAGATCTAAATAATGGAATATTAGAAAATAAATATGTCTTGAACTTCCAAGTTTGAAAAGTTCGGATAAACCGGAAGTGCGTTTACATTACCACTTTACTAAATGTTTTTTTTTTCGCTATTTTCTCAAAAATGGCTCCGACGATTTTCTTCAAACTTGGTATATCAACTACACATACAACGAGCTACAATGTTTATTTAAAACATTTCTCTGGGAAAATTCATTTAAGTTGTTGGGCAGGGGTGGGGTTAGGTTTTCATCTAAAGTGCTATTTTAGTTTATTAGACAATTCTGTCATCTAAATAATGTTCATTACAATTAAATATGTTCTTGAGATTCCAAGTTTGAAAAAGATCGAATAACCGGAAGTGCGTTTATTTTACCACTTTACTAAATGATTTTTTTCACTTTTTCCCAATTTTTTCAAAAATGGCTCCGATGATTTTCATGAAACTTCTTATATAAATTAAACTCACAAAGATGTACAACTTTTAATTAAAACATTTCACTGGGGAAATTCATTTAAGGGCATTTTTATGGGTAGGGTTGTAGGGTGCTATCATAGTTGATTATACAATTCTATCGTGCAAATGAAATTAATTAGAAATAAATAGATGGCCAAAATTTCGAGTTTTAAAAAAATTAGTAAACCGGAAGGGCCGCTTTTACTGAACAGTTTTTGCAGTTTTTGAAGAATTTCATTAAATTTTGTACACAAACTATAAAATTTGTCAATTATAATTTTGAGAACTGGTGTAAGAGAAAGTTGTGTGAGTGTTTCACACCAGATTTTTTTTTTTAATTTTAAGACGCGTCAGTATCTATGGTCATTAGTGGCCGGAGTATTTTCAGTGCACTGCCGCTTTCCGGACAGTTTTATATCACTGCTGGCAACACTGTCCATCACCGGAAGGAGGGTCCTAAGGGCAGACCTATTGGACTGAACCCATGATCACCGCGTTGCTAGTCCAGCGCGTTACCCACTGAGCTAATCCCTTTTCCTGTGAAAATTATTAACAGTTTGTTAATTACTGTGTGAATCTTACTGTGATAGTTTTGAATAAGACTCATTGAATAACATTAAAACGGTGATCTAATAGTCGCAATTCAATCCTCAAATTCATTCAAGTACTAAATTGTCAAGAAAAAAATAGTTTAATGAAATTATCCAATGAAACCAGTTGTAAAACCAAAACAAAATTATTACAATTGCGATTAAGGGAATAAATAATTAATAAATCCATTTGTCTAATATGAAATTTACAATATATTATTACTGTAGGATGTTGACCCCGGTTGTTCCCTGTATATAAATATCATGTTTGCGATAAGAAAATCGTATAACAATTGTCCCATTTATGTCATACATAATGTATAACAAGACTGACATTTTATTTCAAATGAAAAATGGGTAAACAGTGCCATAATTTATGTTCCTACATTTATTTGCTAAATGAATAATGTACAAAATAATAGTCTGATAATAGATTCATCTTTCTTATATAATAGATTCATTTTTCTTTGTTTTAAACAACTTCCTCGGTATTGTTCTAATGGAGATATTCTAATGGATGTAAAATTTTGTTTACAAAATCTCCAAGACTCTAATGAAGCTCCAATTATGGCTCAGAATATTAAAAAATCACGTCTGTATCACAAATATGACATTTTCTTATTCCTAGTGTTCGAGTTTTCACTGAAGTCCAAAAAAGTGGTTTTAAGTAAAATGGTGTTGGTATGTGTGTTGAAAAATCGTAGAAAGTTCAAACTTGATATTCTGCTTAAGTATCACCATGGGATCCGACAGTAGGTCATCCGTCGAAGATCCTCAACCGGAACTTTACTGAAAGGGTTTTTTTTTCACTTTCTTTGCAATTTTCTCAAAAATGTCTCCTACGATTTTCTTCAAACTTTATTATAACAATTACACATACAAAAATCTACAACTTTTATTTAAAACATTTCTCTGGGAAAATTCATTTAAAGGCACTTTTTGGAAGAGATGTGGGGTTAGGTTTTTTCCACGAAAGTGCTATTTCAGTTTATTATACAATTCTGTCATCTAAATAATATTAATTAGAATTAAATATGTTATTAAAATTCCGAGTTTGAAAAAAATCCGATCACTGGAGGTGCGTTTTTACTGAAATGTATATTTCAGTTTTCTTCTGTTTTCTTAAAAAACAGCTCCAATGATTTTCTTTAAACTAGGAATATGAACTACACATATAAAGAACTACAACTTTTATTTGAAACATTTCTCCTGGCAAAGTCATTTAAGCGGGCTTTTAAGGGCAGGATGTTTTTTTTTTTTAAAGTGCTATCATAATTAATTATAGAATTCTATCATCCAAACAAAATTAATTAAAAATAAATTAATTGCCAAAATTCCGAGTTTCAAGAAAATTAATAAACCGGAAATGCTCTTTTATTGAACAGTTCGATTTCATTTTTCGCGATTTTCTCCATAATAACGCCGACGAATTATTTCATTAAATTTGGTAAGTACTAACTATAAAATTTGTCAATTACAATTTTTGAAAACTGGAATAAGAGAAAGTTGTTTAAATGTATCATACCAGATTTTTTTTTTTTTTAATTGCAGAGATATCTATTAAAAAATATAAATAAAAATGATACGAATACTGAAAGGGGCCAGGAAGTGAAAAGTGTCTGTAGGAAAACTATAGCCAGACTGGAATTTGAAAAATAATCTGGTAAATCACTCAATGCAAAGGTTAGTAAAGACATATAATTTAAACCAGTGATTGGACACTGTAGAAGGTATGATGTAACCAACGGTAACGGCTCCAGCATGGTCGATTTTGCGGCTGGAAAAAATATGGAGAGTTACAAGATCTGGAAACACGGATCTCTCCTGATTGTTTCACTTGGAACTTTTGATATAGATCATGTCTTATCGATTCTGAGGAGTTTTAGTGAAGCAAATGTAGACTCTGACCATAAAATGGTAATAAAAAAAAAAATAGTCACAAAATCTCAAAATACAGCTGTGAAAAGAAGATTGGATTTTGGGCCAGAGAGAGAGGTATTTGAAAAGAAAGTAGATAAGCTCTTAGAAAATGCACGTAGCAATAGTCAGGATGGAAATTATAGTGCAGCGACGGTGGATGAGAGATGGGACAGAATCAAGGGTACCTTGTATAAGAAAGCTGTTGATATATTAGGAGAGAGAAATAGAAATGCCCGTAATGACTGATACGACGAAGAGGTAGCAGTTGCACTGGAAGAAAGAAATGAAGCCAAACAATGCTAATAGAAGAAGAAGAGGATATCATAAGAAGAGAGCAAAAGCCCGATTAATATGTAGGAGAAAGTAGAGGGAACTGGAAAAGAAGAAAATGGAGCAGATGCAGATTGATTACGAACAATGGTGGAATAGAAAATTTTCCAAAGAGTTCAATCAACCAAGCTTAGGTTGCATTGAGAGTGATAATGAGCAATTGGTAAGTGTAATGGAAAATATTTTAAACCGGTGGATGGAATATTTTAGGAATGTTTTAGATAGCAGAAGCATTGCGACGGACGAGCAGATTCCCTCGGATGATGATGCAAAACCCCCTTCGAAAGAAGACTTCGACGACATGCTGTATGCTATTAAAGACAATAAGTCGCGAGAAGAAATGGCATCGGTGGAGAGATATTAAAACATAGAGGACAGAAGTCTACGAATTGGTTTTCGATATGTGGTTACGGAAAGAGATGCCAAAGGATTGGGCCAAAGCAATAGTATGCCCTATACATAAATAAGGCAGCAGATTAAAGTCTTCTAATTTTCGAGGAATTCCAGTGCTGAGCATGATTTACAAAATTCTGGCGATGATGACGAATGCAATGAAAATTCTAATTCCGAAGATTTGATACTATCACAAAGAGAAAATAAAAATCAGTCTTAGTTAATTTCCGTCTACTCTGCTGCTTCCGTCTTACTTTTGCCGCTTTAACTCCTGGCAATAGGATTTCTATCATAATTTACAGGATTGCGCTAAAATTAGAGAAAAATAAGGTTAATTAAAATATTTATAAATGGACCTAGTCTAGCATTCTTTAAATACCATATCCAAAAATAAATCCAACCGAGTTGAACGATCTAACAAACAAAGGAATGTTTAAACAAACCTTTAAATGTACATCAAGGTTAAAGCTTTAAAAACTCAATTGTACTCTAATTTGGTAACTTAGTGTCATGTATTTAAAAAAAAGAAAAGGAATTTGATACAATTAATTCCCTCAAACTTCAGAGACCTTTTTTTTTCCCCAACTGATTCATTTTGTGGTCATCGACTGATTGGAGGATTTATAGATGTGTAATCTGATTTGATCATGCAAGACTATCATATCACAGTGATTGTCAAACCTGAAGATGAGGAGAACGTCCAAAACTGGTCGTTGACCACGAAATAAAGCAGGTTATTAACAAGAAATCTACGAGTATTATGTTTCCTAGCTATACGGGACTCAACCACAGTTTTTTCAGACTTTTATTACTCACATTTTGCTTGTCAGTTCTTAAGACATAGGAACTACTTGAATAATATAATTATGTACAACACAAGAGAGCGCTTATATTAATCCCCCACAAAAAACTGAAATAGTAGGTTAGGTGTCAAACCGAATGCAGCAGAAAACTGTTCCAAATAAAAATTATCGTGCTATATACGTGTAAGAAAATCAGTGGCTTAGCTTTAGTTTGACAATTTTTGAAACAAGCATTTTTCATTCGGATCATATGGTATCTGAAAGGCATATTAAGTAGAGCTTCTTTGGTATACTATCTTTATACTTAATGTATGTAAATTTTATTTACAATACTTTAGCCACAAAAACACCTTAACTTTCTTGAAAATAAAAATTAAAACCAGTAGAAATTCATTTTGTGTGGCTTTCCGATCCTGGAACACATTGTAATTTTTTTTTTTTTTATTCCACGTTTTTTTTAATTTTATCATTAAATTAGCTAGAAAAATGGTCATTTCTTGTGAGGCAGTCACTCTGGCGGGGTAAGGACATAGGCTACTTACTATATATGGCAGAACGTTTAGGTCTATCACGTTCTGCAGTTTATCGAGTAATCGTACTTTTTATGGAAATTGGGTATACGGTCGTAGAAGGGTGTCGTAGAAGCGTGACAACAGATTTTTTTTCGCTCCCAGTTCTACGCAATCGGTTTGTTACCATGAGCTCTGAAACTGTTCGAAGATGATTGCGAGAAGTAGGTCTGATGGCTAGGAGATTAGCAACAGGGCCAGTACTAATCAGGGAATCATTGTGTAAGCAGGTTTAGCCTTTGCCAATCGGCAACTGCATTGGACTGTAGATCAATGGGGGGCTGTTCCTTCTACAGATGAATAGCGATTTGGTTTGTATTCTTCAGACGGTCGAATCTGTGTGTGAAGAAGGCAGGAGGAGCGCTTCATTCAATGTACTACTAGCGGAATTGCTCCTTTTCAACGACAATCAATTATGGTGTGGGGTTCCTCTATAAATACAAAATGGAGCAGTTAAAATCCCCAGTAAAGCAGAACGAAACAAATGTTCTTGTAAAAATCACCAGGACTTACACTTTTTATAAAGCGATGCTCAACGCTAGTATTTCAGTTTCAGATTTCTGAGATTATGCTGCCCAAAACCATCCACTCGGGCGAGGACTTTGGCAAAAACATTGTTTTCACATTAAATAGGCCAGTGAAAAGTGGGAAATTTGACACGATACAATAATAATCTTTTGAAATATAGCCGAGGAACTCCCGGATCTTGCAGTCCCAAATTAGGACTTTAATTAGTGTTTTTTTTTTTTTAATCAAGGAAAAATTACTCAAAACTTTCAAATTTGAATTATTTTAAAAAAAGTCAGCGCCTTGGCAACAAGTAGGTATGAGTACTGAATTTCTTAGGGGGGTGAAGTTGTTCAAGTCCGAGATTGTTCTCACCTGCCCTCTGGATATCCAACTAAACGAACAACATCAATCGCCAGCGTAGCCTAGTTCTTTTATACTTGGCCACGCGACGCTGAATGGCTGAATAGTCGAAGTCATGGCGTAGGAGAAAAAAAAGTACTGAATTTCTTACTATCAAATATTTGTTATTAATAGGATATATTAGAGTTCCGGGTAACATTTGGATTGAAACAAATCTTAAACTAATTTAAATCTCTTCTCAAATTAAATAAAAATTTTAATTAAACAAAAATTATTGTTTAAGGCAGAACTTGCAACGTCCTTGAACAAATATAAACCGCATTAGATAACATTCAAGTCATAAAAATAACAATGGTACCATAATTATCTTCCTTATTTTGTAATTATCTTTATATTCGCCTTTTTATTATTACATATAGAAATAGGGCTTATTAATATAAGGTTTGCTGGCAAGGACTTAGAAAATTTTAAAAGGATTATTGTAATGTCTACAATCACGGAAGCACCGTCACCTCGCTTACTAACAATTCCTAAATTATGTACATTCCCTTGTATCTGAATTTTTTTTTCTATAAATCTTTTGAAAATTTTTATATTTATAGACGCGAAGGATAAACATTTTTGTATTCTATAATCCAACGTCTATAAATAAAGTATATTGTTTATTGGTAAAGTATATTGGTTTATATTCTTCATACGGTCGAGTTTTTGTATTATTTTTGTATTATGTTTATGTATATACAAGTTTTTGTATTATTTTTGTATTATGTTTATGTATATACAAGTTTTTGTATTATTTTGAAATTTATCATAATTTTGTATATTATTATAATTCTGTAATGTAATTTTGGTCCTTTTATTAACTTTTTTTTTATTTTTATTTAAATTAGTACGTACGTATAGTTTCCCTTGTTATATTTATTTTTTATTTTATCTATATTTCTGCTTAACTGAATTTTTATTCAATATTTTTATGATATTCTTTGTAAATTGTGAATATATTTTGTTTGATTTTATTTTAAAATTTATCGGTGTGAAATGATATAAATTATACAAGGGTATTGCATCCCTATATTATAAATAAATAAATAAATTTAATCGTGTCGACTGGGCCCAAAATCAGAATTTTAAGTTTGATTTATGTTTCTTTTTGATAAATATAGTCACAAATGACGAAAAAACCTTGTTTCGTAAGGTCTAAGGTCTGTCTTATCTGACACCTACATCTTAAACATTAACGAAAACAATAACACCAGCATCCGCAAGATGCTGCTCACGAAAATTCAATATTATCTATAACAAAATCTGGTGTGAAACACTCACACAACTTTCTCTTACGCTAGTATTCCAAATTGTAATTGACAAATTTTATAGTTAATATACCAAATGTAATGAAATGCGTCGGTGTTTGTGGAAAACTGAAAAAACTGATCAGTAAAAGTGCACTTCTGGTTTACTAATTGTCTTTACTAACTCGGAATTTTGCCTATCTATTTATTTCTAATTAATTTTGTTTGGATGGTAGAATTGTATAATCAACTATGATAGCAATTTAGAGAAAAACATCCCCACCCCTCCCACAAAAGACCCCTTAAATGACTTTACCAAGAGAAATGTTTCAAATAAAAGTTGTAGCTCCTTATATGTGTAGTTCACAATTCCTAGTTTAATGAAAATCGTTGGAGCCGTTTTCTAAAAATTAACAGAAAGCTGAAAAATACATTTGAGTAAAAACGCACTTCCGGTCATCCGATTTTTTCAAACTTGGAATTTCAATCATTCAATTCTAATTAATATTATTCACATGAAAGAATTGTATAGTAAACTGAATAGTTGCACTTTTACAGGACAACCTAACTCGACCCCTTTCCTCAAAGTGCCCATAAATGAATTTTCCCCGAGAAATGTTTTAAATAAAAGTTGTAGAGTTTTGTATGTGTAGTTGATATACCAAGTTTAAACAAAATCGTCCGAGCTATTTTTGAGAAAATCGTAAGAAATTGAAAAAAAACAATCAGTAAAATGGTATTTCCGGTTGAGGAATTTTGACAGATAGCCTACTGTCGGATCCCATGGTAATACCTAAACGTAATATCAAGTTTGAACTTTCTACTATTTTTCATTTTTGAGTTGTGCTGTTGACATACACATACATCGAGACACACACACACAAACCATTTTCTAAAAACACTTTTTTGGACTCAGAGGACCTCAAAATGGATATTTCCGGTGTAAACTCGATTTCGAAAATTTGACACTTACTAGAAGTAAGAGAAAGTAAAAAAACATCAAGTACTACTTGATCAGAAAGTCTATGGACAGTACTGTTAGATCCGAACCAGGGACGTCTACGTGCGAGTCCAGCCCTAATCACCAGTGCTAATCCTATGAATTGCTAACAATATTTTTTCCTTATTTAGGAGCCTTTAGTGTTTCTGATAAAAATACCGTTTCGACAATTTGACACTAACCTCTTACAATAAAAAAAGTAAGAAGTGATTAATAAGAAAACTACTGATAAAGAATTACACAATCACTGATGATGAGTTATCATTAATCAGCCTGATTCTCTTTTTAGAAAATGATATCTTTAATCAGAAAGCAAGCTTCCACTTGGCTCTTGGCACCTGGCATTATTTAAATTCGCTAAGCTCATTTAAGAAAAATGTTTAAATAAAAAATAACTATTGTTTCTACTGTATTATATTATATGTAAACTGGAACAACAACAATTTATTGCTAATTGATTTGTTACAAAATACTACTGTGACTTGCAAAACATCTACCACAAAGGCGTTGACCCCCTATTCGGTCAGCGGCATAGAAAAAGTAACAAACTAAGAATACCGAATTCTGTACAATTGACTAGGCATCAAATTTAACTAGGGCGCTCCTTTGTTAATTTTGTGAACTAAACCTAAAAATTTTGAAGAAAAAACACATCTATAAAAATTATTAAAGAATAGAATTACTATTCGTTAATAATTTTTGTACATAAGTATTAGAAAATTACACATACATATAAAATGTAACAAAATACGTACTTATTCTTTATTATTTATACGTATTACTATTATTTAATATTATTTTTGTGTTGAAATTGAAATCTATATATGTAAAAATGAATGTCCGTTGTACGTAATGGTATATCCCGAGAAATAATGACTCAAATATTGTCAAATTTATATATGTTGTTGAGGCTGAGCTATAGATTGCTTTTAGTACACATTTTCAAAAGACACGAAAAATCGTTTTTTTTCCCCATATATTTCCAATACTGTTCGTATATATATAGTTATTATTGACATTTCAGTTTCTAATATTATACGTGCGTGTTTAGTTCTCAACTACCCCCTCCATCGAACATTACAAGATTTAAGAGAAACTACTCAGCCTTTTGGCGGTTTACTTATTTTATTATCTGGTGATTTCCGCCAAACATTACCAGTTATTCCACGTTTCCACACCTGCTGACAAACTCAAGGCATGCCTAAAAGCATCTCATTTACGGTCACATATCATCAAACTAAGTTTAGCTATTAATATGCGTGCATATCTACAGAATGATACTTCAGCAGCGCGTTTCGCTTAAGAGCTATTAGATGTTGGAGAGGGAAAAATACCAGTCGATGAAACCACAAAGTGTATTACATTGCCAAACAATTTCTACGATTTGATTGACACTAAAGACAATTTAATTCAGAGTATTTTTCCATTTATTGAACAAAATTACAGAAATCATCAATGGTTAGCAGAACGGACAATATTGGCTGCCAAAAATGTTGATGTAAATGACATCAACATTAAAATTCAAAATATAATGCCTGGCGAAACATTTAAATTCAAATCAATTGGCACTGTTATGAATCAGGATGAATCAGTTAATAATCCTATTGAATTTTAAACTCGCTTGATTTGCCAGGTTTGCCTCCTCACATTCTGCATTTGAAAGTTGGTGCTCCTATTATCCTTCTGCGAAACATCGACCCATCATCGACCCATTACGTCTCTGCAATGGAACTAGACTTACGTGAAAAAAATAATGAATAATGTTTTAGGAGCAACCATTTTAATTAGCAAATTCAAAGGTGAAAACGTTATACTGCCCCGCATCCCCATAATACCCACAGAAACACCTTTTGAGTTTAAACGATTGCAGTTTCCGGTAAGGCTCGCTTTTGCCATGACTATCAACAAAGCACAAGGCCAATCACTTAGAGTATGCGGATTAAACTTGGAAAACCCATGTTTCTCACATGGTCAACTGTATATAGCTTGCACGCGAGTAGGAAAACCTTCCGCATTGTATGTATATGCCCCAGAAGGCACAACAATAAATATTGTGTATCAAAAAGCATTGCAATAAGAAAAGTAATTTTTTCATTTGAAAAGCATTACAATCAAAATATTATTTTTAACCAAATATATGCATTTTTTTCTGTAAATTGTATTTCATTAAACATTTTTTTTCAATTCACGGTTTCAATAAATATTTTCTAATAAAATAATTAACGTTTCTACTTTCAAATGTATATTACGAGCCAGCAATGCGGACCGGATACATCTAGTTATTAATGCATAAATAAATAAATATATATCTACTATATATCATACTCAATGCTCGTATGAATTCGTACCTTTGAAAATTATGTTAATAATATCTCAAATGTTGCTGAAACGCTGCTATAGAGACACTGTCCATCACCAGACAATATGCTATAGATGGGTGCTAGGAAGAGAAAATTTAAAGTTAACCTCTGATTTCCGGACTTCCGCATGCTTACGCTGATCTAAATCTCTTCCCTCTTAATTGCAAGTATCACAGCTTGAATTAACAAATTTTCTTGATAACTGAATAAATATTTGATGTCTGGGATCCCATTACATGGAGTATCTAGATGGAATATGAAGTTCCAATCTTGGCGCCCTTTTTTTGTTTTATTGTGATTTGGTTCAAATATATAAACATATTGTACTTTAAAAAGATTTTTTAATTGTAGTTAAGGAGTAGCAAAACATATATTTCCCTTAAAAATGCAATTTCAATGCAATTTGACACGATCTGAAGACTCATCTTACAGCAAGTAAGAGGAAAGGAAAAAATAGATAAATATGTTTAAATTCTCTTTAACATGAAGATTAAATCATAAAATTCAATCAATTAATTAAGATAATATGGATAATAGAAAAGGTAATTATGAACAACAAAAATGATCAATTTTCAAAAATTGTATATTTCTGTGAATCGTATAATTCCTCAAATGTAGAATAAATAAAAAATAAGTCAGCTAAAATGTGATAATCCGTTAAAAAACAAAGCCGAATGAAATCAATGGTTTTATGTCAGTAAAAGGACCTAGTAAATGTTGAGGAATAGGCGGACCTAGTGTGTAGTCTAGTGGAGAGAGAGAGAGAGAGAGAGAGAGACAGAGGTTCGTTCGGCCAGGGTTCGGTCGATACAAGAGGAGGTAGAGGGACCTTCTTCCCAAGTAAACCCCAACGTGCCTACCATCCCACAAACCACCCCTAATACAACCACTTCACCCGTTCCCCATTCATGCTACATCGACCTGACAAATCGAACAGTGCTGTGTAGTGAGAAAATGAAGCTAGTTTGAGTTGAGTGAACCCCTGAGAGCGTGAGGATAGTGTTTAGAAAACTAATGGAAAAGGTAACAAGAACTAGTGCTATCTATCTAGGACTGAACTTCACAGTAGTTACCACAAGCGATGTAATCTTACTTTATATATATATATATAAAAAAAAATATGGCTACTGCTCCTGTAGAGAGCGCTCTATGTTTCCTTAAAGGTCACACTACGGACAGCTGGCATTTAATCGAACATTCTAACCTTCCCTTTTGCAGACCTCGTACATTTCATAATATATTAAATAAAAATATCATCGTTACCATAAAAGTCTAACAATTTATTAAACTGACAAATTTAAAGATCCTCTTTATCAAATGTTTAAAGATATAATATATGTACGAGTATAAGAGCAAAGAATTTAAAACGTAGTCATTTTAGTGTAGGAATTAAACACCTCGCCCCGCACATGGCATTATTATATTGGTGAAGTAATAATGTTAGATAGAAATCTGATTGTAAATTTTTGCATTTAAAATATTAAGTATATTTTGTAAAATCTGTTGTGAAATATATAATACACGACTACCACTTACTGCTGCTTGCTGTCAATACAATGCCTATTTTTTCAGGCAGGCTTAACGACCAACTACCAAATTAGGTGTCGTAGACGGAGACGGAGGCACCTGCTTTACTATTAACATTTTTTAAACAAATATAAAATTTAGCACTTATACACGGGACTCGAACCGGGGACCTCCCACTTACAAGTCCATGCTCATAACCACTACACCAAAAGCCGCCTCTATATAAACTGATAAATCTTATTAAAATTGTATTCGTTTCTTCTAATATAAACATAGAAGTGTTATACAATTCTAGCCATCTAAACAAAATTAATTAGAAATAAAAATATTATCAAAATTACGAATTTCAAAAAAAAAAAATTTGTAAACCGGAAGTGCGTTTTTACTGAACAGGTTTTTTTTTTTCTCCAGTTTTTGCGATTTTATTCATAAAAACATCGACGAATTTCCTTAAATTTGGTATTACTAACTATAAAATTTGTCAATTACAATTTTTGTAAACTGGTAGGAGAATGTTTGTGTGTGTGTGTGTGTGTGTGTGTTTTACATATCAGATTTTTAGTTGGTTATATAAGTGATACGATTCTATATATCTGTACAGTTAACACACCAAGTTTAAAGGAAATCGTTTTATGGTATTATTTTCGAAAAATTCCAAAAAAAAACTTGTAAATAACTGGTATTTTATCCGTCATAGCATGCATATTGATTTGGTTGCTGACTGGTTACGGATTTTCATCCCTCGTCAGAGCAAATTCACCAAGTTCATGTAGAGAGAGTTCGTGTCAACGTAATGTTTCTGTTACATGTTTTTGGTGAATTTGCTTTGATGATGGATGAAAATCGAACGAAACCGGTCAGGAACGAAATGTATATGCATGCTACGACGGATAAAATACCAGATGTTAATCCAGCATTGCGGACCCATCCACAAATTCAACTTGAAAATATATTGTATAAAGTCGTAATTCCGGTTTTCCGCGTGTATGCAAATTTGGAATTCTAGCATTGCTTTTATGTATATTACTATTAAACAAGATGTAGAACCGGACATTATATTAGTAAGTAGTACTATAAAGAAATAAGCACTATAGCTTGGTGATAATGTTCCCTCCAGAACCCAAAAAAGATCAATTTTAACCGGGAAAAGATCAAGTTTACAAATAATAGTGAAAGGTGATTATGTGTGTGCGTGTGTGTAGAAATAGTATACGAAGCTTAAAAAAAATCGCTGTAGCCGTTTTAGGTAAAACGCTCAAAAACTGAACAAAAACACAAACACTCAAAATGGAACAAAAATACATTCATTGTCACACTTCCGGATGATAACTTTTGCTCAAAAAAACTTTCGTGTCACTTCCGGTGGCAATACCTAAACGGAATACCAAGTCTGAGCTTCCTACGAGTTTTCGTTTTTGTGATATTTGTTTATATACACACACATACACACACGCACACACAGACAATTCGCTAAAAACATTTATTCGTATTCAAGGGAACTCAAAAAACGTCTTTCCATTGAAAACTCAAATTCAATAATCTGATACGATTGAATATTTCCTCTTGGAGTAAATGAAAGTAAAAAATCTGGTGTGAAACACTCACACAACTTTCTCTTACTCCAGTTCTCAAAATTATAATTGACAAATATTATAGTTAGTGTAACAAATTTATAATGAAATTCGTCGAAAACTGAAAAAAAAACTGTTCAGTAAAAGCGGACTTCCGGTTTACTAATTTTCTTGAACCTTCGACTTTTGGCCATCTAATTATTTCTAATTAATTTTGTTTGGATGATAGAATTGTATAATCAACTATGATAGCATTTTAAAGAAAAACATAACCCCACCCATTTCCTAAAAGTGCCCTTAAATGAATGGTCCTAGAGAAATCTTTGTATGCGTAGTTTATATAAGAAGTTTCAAGAAAATCATCGGAACCATTTTCGAGAAAATCGCGAAAAAGTGAAAAAAAAAACATTTAATAAAGTGGAAATGAAAACGCTCTTCCCGTTATGCGATTTATTTCATACTTAGAATTTCAACAATATATTTAATTCTAATTAACATTATTTAGATCAGCAAATTGTCCAATAAACTGAAATAGCACTTTAGAGGAAGGCGTAACCCCCACCCCTCCCACAAAAGTGCCCTTAAATAAATTTTCTCAGAGAAATGTTTCAAATAAAAGTTGTAGCTCTTTGTATGTGTAGTAGATGTTATAATTTTGAAGAAAATCGTCGGTGTCATTTTGAGGAAATCGCAAAAAAGTAAAAAAAAAACTAAAAAAAAAACTAGTAAAGTGGTACTTCCGGTTGTGGAATTTTGACAGATAACGTACTGTCAGTTCCCATGGTGATACCTAAACGGAATATCAAGTTTGAACTTTCTATGATTTTTCGTTTTTTTGTAGGGCTAGGCTGTTCATAGAATACATACATACACACGCACACAACACACAAACACAGACCATTTGCTAAAAACCACTTTTTTTTTTATCAGGGGACCTCAAAACGGATATTTCCTGTGAAAAACTCGATTCGGAAAAGTGACACGATTAACGTTACTTCCTCTTAGACTAGGAGAAAGTAAAGCTTACACTTAATATGACGCGGCAACACAAAAGAAGGGCAGCACTACTCATATGATAAAAGTGATACGCATCCGACTAATCATGTACAGAAAGCATTACGTCAAAGATATTTTTTTATTCCCACCCCTCACTTCAATTTTACCCCATCATTTATAAAGTGACAATTGTGTCTAATTGCCCTCGTTAACATTAAACAGTTGTGATAGTTAATTTTACCAACACGAATATTTATGTAGACGTTTATGTACAAATTGAACATAAACAGGATTGTAGTACCGATAATTTATGAAACAATAAATAAGAAGGATGAAATATGCAGAAATATGGATATGCCCCACATTAATACAAGACCCCGACCCAGTTACATTACAACCCTCCTCCAGTAAATATAATTACTTCACAAATATATAGCTATATATATATATATATATATATATCGATATTTATATATCATCATACAACAAGGAGGGTCTAAAATAATGCACAGTGTTATATAATAAACATATGGGGTTATTCATAATATATTCTAGTCTTCACTGAACTTCATCCTTAGTAAATGAATATGACAAGGAATCAATATCAAATGATAAGATGAATGCTCTCATTGCTTAAATGATTTGAACGATATCACTGTCGATCGAAGCATTGTTCATACACTGTTAATATAATATTGATTTCAGTCGTACTAATAAGTCTTCCAAAAATTACAAAATTATATTCTAAATATGGATAAATAAGGAAGAAATAAATTAGCATTGCGTCTATTAAACAGAATTTTTTTTTATAACAACGATTTTTTTCTGAAATATATTTTTAGAGAAAAAAAAAATCTGAAGTGAAACACTCACACGACTTTCTATCACTCCTATTAGTACCAAGCTATTAACTCAAGCAGGTAGGGAGGGGGAAATGAAGAAGGCGCCAATAACATAAAAAACGCGCCACGTATATTTAAAAAAAAAAAATTAACGCAACAAATTCCGCCAAACTATATGTAGATTAGATTCTTTGGGGGTTTGGCTCTTCAGCCTGCGCCACCGCGACCCCCGTGGGTCTATTGTCGCACCCCCTAAGTTGGAGATCCTACCGCCGTCCTGTCCTTCATCGAACTGTGGAGTCTGGGGAGGTCCCCCTTCCAGGTGGTCAATTAGGGCAACCCTCTCGAGTCCTGTCTGCCTTAATAGACCCGAGAGGGGCCTCTGGCTAAGGCCTGTAGGCACCAGCTTTTCTTCTCCGAAGAGGCGGTACCTAAGCCACACTAGACCCTCGCACTGACATAGCACGTGCAATGCTGTTTCCTCTTCTTCC
>JAAEAF010009080.1:0-36278 GCA_011037195.1 Triatoma infestans
TTTATTCTCTTTTATCTTATATTTATGTTGAAATTATCTGTTGAAATGCAATTTTATTCCCCCCCCCCCCCGAAATAACGAACTTTTAATGTTTCACACAAATATAAATCTATTTGGAAACTTAATTTATAAAATGGATAAATTTAAAGGTAGAAAAATCATTAAAACAAAATTGTTGAAATGTGTGTTTATAATGAAGAATATGTAAAACATATGTTATGAACTTCCCTTGGAGATTAACCAGTTTTATGGTAGCACATTAGAACACCATTATATAGTATTTACCTTAATGTAGCTAGACATATAAATTATGATATAAGAACAGCCCGGCTATTCCCCCAAAGAGTTCTTCATTAGTATTAAAGTAATTTGCACTAACCAGAAATATTGGGTCGGTCAGAACTGTTGTTAAAGGAGAAAACTAGTGAGTAATTCGCAAATAACTTTCTCATGTAACAATAATTATCGTAGTAAGTGGGAAATTTTCAAAATATCAAACTACGAGTTCTTTATCAACTGTTGGTTATCCCAAATTATTACATATAACTAATCGTGAATCATACTTCATTAAGTGGTTGTGATTACTATATCGTGTAGGGCCACTAATTTAATCTTCAGTACAACTGGAAATCAGTTTCTAGAATTAAATATCACAATACCTATAAGTTGAAAAGTGATATGTTGAAGTATGTGCTGAGAGCGTGCCAAAGTGCACACATGATACAGGCAATCTCGAGAAAAAATACGAAACTCGGGAGGCATCTAAATATGTATTTCCGCAAAAAAACTCAAATTCTGAAATCTCATATGAACGCAATATATTCTTATACAGATCTATAAGGAATTACAAATAGTAATGTCTTTTTTGGGGTGGTTGGTTCCGCAGAGCTGGAAAGCATCAGAAACATTTTTCGTGATAGCCTGCTTCTTTTTGTGGTCATCGACCGGTTTCGGGCGTTCGCCCATTATCAGGATGTTGCATGTACACTAGATTATATACTAGATGTATCAACTGTATTTGCTCTGTGCAAGTCTATGTTATTACACTGCTTACCAAAAAACATCCTGATGATGGGCGAACGTCCAAAACCGGTCGATGACCACAAAAAGAAACAGGCTATCACGGAAAATGTCTCTGAAGTTATGTCATTATTTGGCAAGATAGTAAAGTGCCACTATTAAATATTCGCATTCAGATTTGCCTACATGAGCGCAAGGAAGAATGACTAGTGAACGAGAAGTGTGTAATGGATCGCCGAGACATGTCTTCCTACCAGTAGCTTTCAAAACGAGCAATCAATGGAGCTTATCTCTAGTTTTAAAGAGATGCTTCTCTGTGGGCAATGTTGCTTGATTAAATGTTGCATCCTGGCCCAGTCCCTCTTTCTACAAGACTTCTTATATCGAGAAGAACAAGGGTGGTAGAAATCAAAATCTTTTATCATTTATAAGGGAAAATGCTATTTAGTCCAGCCGCCCGCTAAAAAAGTGTGCTCGACCAACAACTTGACTCATTCAAACGCCATTCGAACACCCATCAACATTCAGCGACCATAGTTCTCACATCTTCACTCTGCCACTCTCTTCTCACGCTATCATACTCTCACTCTAAATATTATACAGTGTAAAGTCCTTGCAATGCTTAATTCTCATATAATATAACACAGTGTTCAGTAAGTCTAACTTATCTCAACTTAAGTTTTCTCTTCTGTCCAACCACAAATCATCCACTACAGTTAATTGTAAAAGGATTTCACTTTTGCGTTAAATGTTTAACCTCTACTTAAAAAATAGAAGTTGAATTAAAATCGTTTTAATTAATCTGGTGAAACATTCACACGACTCCAATATTATCGGACAAACCTATGTAACACTTTAAAATTTAACCGCCACAGATTCTCAGAAACTCTACCATCAATTTTTCCTGAAAAATGTTTCAAATAAAAATCGTATGTGTAGATGGCATGTGCTAAATAATAGAAAGGAGTGAAATATTATGGGTGATTTCAAGAACACACTGAATACGGTTTATTTCGACAACGTTATATTAACCATTCACAACTTATCATCTATATGAACGACTTCTTTTACAATACAATATATTCGCAACAAGAGGGCAAATTTTTAAAACACAATAATTCTACGATACTTCTATAATATTACTTTTGTCACTTTTTATATCATATGGGTTTTTGATTTTTATCGAGTCTCTATTCACATACTGGCTAAATTATATTTAATTCCCACATTCGGCCGTCCTGCATTGAGTTCGACCCGAATTCATCTTTTTTCCATCTTCTATGTTTCCAGTTTCCATGGCAGAGTTGTATGCGCCAATTTTCTTTACAAATTGTTAACAATTCCTGTGATCTTTTAGTAGCACATCTCATAATCCAGTTCTGTTTGATTTTTCTTTCTTTCCATTTCTTTATACAATAACCTTCCTCTATTTTCTTTTGCTTATGGTATTTTCTACATTTCTGTTCTGACTCTCTTCTTTAACCTTCATTTCTTTTAGTAAAATAAATTCTTCTTTATAAAACGCTTTTGTAGCACTTTTAACTTCAAATATCTTTTCCAGATTTTCAATCTGGCTTGCTTTACCATAAAAGCTGCATCAGCATCACCATCGAGGTCTTGATTTTCATCTTTGTTACATTTTCTTTATCACAGAGTCTTCTTTGTCAGTTCTTTCTTGAACATCTTTCTTCTCATCTATAACTACTTTATCATCCTTTTAAATGCAATATTTCTTCTTATCATCAACTCCTTTTACAGCGGTTTCATTCACGTCTCTCATCTCTTCTTCGGTTTCTTCTTCCAAACTTTCATCGCTTGCTCCTCAGCATCAGTTTAACGTTGAAATCATACTTCTTCACAGTTTCTTCTTCCTCATCTTTTTGAAGTCATACTTTTTATCTTCACTTTCAATCTCTGCTTTAATTTTGAAGCCATTTTTGATATCTTCGCTCTCCTGCTCTACAACTATTTCATTCACAAGTTCCTTCTTACTACGTGTTTGATCTTTGCATTCAATCTCCAAGTACACCTTGTGCAATCATAGTGACAGTATCACCTTCTTTCGTTCCACTATTTCTCAAATATTTTTGTTAGTTTTGTACTTTTTTATATCACAACTATAACTGTTTTGTGCCGTTTTTTACGCTCTACACAGTGATATAAGTGTGTGCAGTGTTCTACGACCCACAGAGGAGTAATTAACCAAAAACTCATTACCCTCTTTGGGTAAGTACTAATCAAACTTTGTTTATAGTTCAAAGTCTTCTTGGCTAGTTCTCCATTTGCAAGTAGTTTTTATCTACAGTCCCCACTTCTCTAAATCTAACTGTACTCCATCTCTCATTCATAATTCGCTTAACAATAGTCATTAACAACAATTTGTAAATATTATCATTTAATTGTAAATATTTGTTGTACATAGATAATTCTTTCTTCTTGTTTTTAAATTACCAATTTTTTTTTTTTTTTAAATGAATTAATTTCTTAAATTTTGAATCATTGTACATATTTTTATTTATTTTTCAACAGTAATCTTTTATTTCCTTTTCATATAATTATTTTTATTTTATCTTACTTTTGTTTTTCTCTCTTTTTTTTTTGTCCTACTTATATCTACGAATATCTCGTATGTTGATAATATTTTTTATTTATCATTCACCACAATGTAAATGGCCTTAAGTGACGACACTTACATTGGTGGCTCGTCTGACGACGAGTCTACTACGTCCACGACATCGAAGAAGCGTACTTACACAAAAGGTAACTCTCCAAAAAAATCTAAAAAAGTCACGACCATCAAAACGTTGGTGACAACACGCGCCGTGGCCAAATAGCAGGAAGGCATACGAAACGTACCACTACCACCGCTGTTCAATTCCTCGCCAAGCACATCGCTCTTCCTCGTCACTGCACCTCCGGGAGTACTTACACCTAACCCCTTCTCATCACTAGCACAAGGTGAAACAATGGAAACAGCACCTATTACCAAAACACCAAAAACTCTCAAGCCACCGCCTATTTACGTAAAGAACGCAAAAAGATACGCAACTTCTGCGAGGCCTTAATACGAGAAGTAGGTCAAGATTCGTTCTCATTCAAAGCACGCATCACAGACCTGATCGTCAATGCCACAACTGTGGAAAGTTACAGAGGCATTATAAGATAAGATATTTAAAAGAGCACAACGCTGGATACCACACCTTCCAACTGGAAGAAGATAAGGCAAACCGCATTGTCGTCAGATACCTTCACCAGAGCACTCCAATTGAGTTAATAAAAAAAGAACTCACAGAACTGGATCACACTGTCCGCAATATTGCACCAGTCATATAAATATGGCAACTAAACAAACTCTTCCACTATGTTTCGTCGACTTAGAAACCCGTCCTAACAACAATGAAGTATTCGACATAGATGTTCTTTGCTATAGCAAAGTTAAAGTAGAAGAGCCTCACAAACAGAGACACATTGTCCAGTGCAAGCGTTGTCAAGAGTATGGGCTCATTCGCTCCTACTGCCAGCATAAACCGAAATGCGTCAAATACGCTGGTGACCACCTATCTATCATCAGACCGTACCAAACCACCATGCAAATGCACCATGCAAATACACCATGCAAATGCGCTCTATGCAATGATGACCACGTCGCTTCCTACAGAGGCTGCATCGTTTATCGCGAACTGCAGCGAACCAGAAGAACACCAGTCTACGAGCATCCCTCTGCGCAAAGAAGAGCTGAGTCTAACAAATAGTCGCCTCATCTCAACAAAAATAACTTCCCACCACTAAAACCTAGTCAACCATTAGACAAGAATGTAACTTTTGCGCAGATGATCGCGGGTCCTTCGGCCCAACGAAATTGTCCTCCACCACCCATTCCCTCTTCATCCGGCGATATCGCCAGGGTACTGAATTCATTCTTATCCGATTTTAAATCCCTTATCACGCCCCTGATAACCCTCCTCACTTCAGTAGTTAACCACCTCCTTCCCAGCCGCGTGCCTTAATGCCTCTTAATTTACACTTCCTCTCCATACTCTCTGGAATGAGAACGGACTGAACCAACATACCCGTGAACTGGACATATTTCTACATGACAATCGCATAGACGTAGCCTTAATAACTGAAACTCACTTCACTGACAGAACTCGATTTCATATCCCAATTATACAACTTATAAGACGACCCATCCTGACGGAACAGCACACGGTGGATCCGCAATACTCATCCGCAATTCCTTATCACACTTCCTAATACCTTCATTCCGAATTCTTATCTCCAGCCAACCGTGATATCTCTACTTGCGGAACCCTTCTCCTATGCAATAGCCGCTGTATACTGCCCGCCGAACCACACTATCCATCATAATGATTTTCTTCCTTCGGTCCTCGCTTTATATGCGGGGGTGACTACAACGCCAAACACCCCAGATGGGGCAACCGAGTGGCTAATCCACGTGGCAGACAACTCCTAAGCGCCCTCTCCCAAACAAACTATACCTCTCCCATCTTCTCCTCGCTAGCGTCCTGATCTCGATTTCTTTATATGCTCAAGCATAACTTCGTGCGAGGGCACTGTGACATCGCTCTCGTTATCCCTCAGACAAAAGGTTATTTAACCAACTCACTAGACAACTCACTGACCAATTACATAAATACTAAAACGGCCAATACTCCACATATACGCTTTCTCTTACAACCCAAGACAATTCACTCTGGACCGCTACCAGAAAAATACTAAAATATAAGAAATCTTCACATCCACTTCGACAGACTGATGGCACAGGGGCTAAATCCGACGACTTTAAAGCCCATTGCTTCGCCCTTTACCTCTCCCAACTTTTTACTCCCCATCCTGACATAGAAGACCCCCTACATTCCGAAAACATCACCAAAGAGCTCGACATCCCACTTCCACTTTTTCCTCCAAAAAATGTAAGGCTTGTAATTCGAAATCTACCCAAAAGAAAATGCCCTGGGTATGACCTAATCATCCCCCCCCCCAATCCTTTTTCAGCTCCCACCCGACTGCATTTTTCTTACGTACAACGCTATCCTTAGAACGACTCACTTTCCTACCCTCTGGAAATTTTCCTCTATCCGCATGATCCTTAAACCTAATAAACCTGTCCATTCCCCTTCTTCCTATCGACCTATCAGCTAACTTCCGTTACTTGGCAAAATTTTTGAAAAACTCCTACTATCCCGTCTCCAAACTTTAATAAATCCACTTTCCTTCATACCTAACCACCAATTTGGATTCCGTAACTGTCACTCTACCATCCACCAGGCAAATAGAGTTGTAGACATCATCGCTACCTCCCTTTAGCGGAAACATTACTGCCTGGCAGTTTTTCTTGACATCTGTCAGGCATTCGATCGGATTTATTGTGGAAACTCAAGGGCATCCTCCCCTCCACATGCTACCTCATCCTTAAATCATATCTCTCCGGTCGCCACTTCCTGGTTGTCCAAGGCACTTCCTTTTCTCCTATATTTCCCATCCTCGCTGGCGAGGAGCATACTTGCTCCTCTTTTATTCACCGTATACACGGCTGATCTCCCATTACATCCCAACACTACCACTTTCACCTTTGCCGATGATACAGCTATCCTTTCCTCTAATAGTGATCCCGTCAAGGCTACTCGCCTTCTTCAAACCCACCTCAATGTCCTCGAACTCTGGCTCCGCAAGTGGAGAGTCAAGGTTAATCAACACAAATCCAAGCACATAGTCTTCACCTTAAACCGAAAAACCCTTCCCGCCATTCAATTTAACGATAATTTTCTCCTAATTTTAACCCAAATCCGCTATCTCGGACTCCACCTAGATAGACGATTAACATGGAACTCTCATACTCGGCTCAAACGAAATGAACTGAATTACCGATATAGAATGCTAAAAAAACTACTAGACAAACGCTCGAACTCACACTTCACAACAAAAGACAACTGTACAATTCTCTTCTAACTCCTATTTGGACATACGGACTCAAATTATACGGAACTGCCAAAAACACAAACCTGTACCGCATTCAATCCCTACAGTCTAAAATCCTACGCACCATCGTCAATGCTCCCTTCTACGTCTCTAACCTGACTATCCACACTGACCTAAAAATTCTCTTCGTCACCACTTTAGCCAAATCCCGCTACCTAATTATCTTCTCATTCCAATTCTCTAATCCACGGCCTCTGTACTTCCACTCTCCCCACATCCGCCAAGACGACTAAGGCGTCGATGGCCGCGCGACCATCTAAATACATAACGACGGCTGACTTGAGATACAGTCTCACACACTAAGGCCATATGGCGTATTACGACTGCTTCGCTGGATAGCCGTCGTTCACAACTTCAAGCCAGGGTGTGCGCGCTAGCGCATACTTTCATTTCATTATTCATCTGTTTGTTGAAAAAATCAGTTGTAAAAATCTTTAAATAAATAAAAAAGAAAAAGAAAAAAGGCATTCAATCTCCATTTTCACTTGAAACTTCTGAGACTCTTGAAGCTGACACTTTGTTGCAGAATTTTTTATCACTATTTTTTGTTTCGTATTTCTATGTCTGTACTTATCTTCTTTCTCTCTTAATGTTTCAAAAACTGAATCACTTGGTGATTTGTGCACATAATCATTGTAGTCGTTCTCATAATCACTGTCTTTAATTGAGTCGTTTCTTTCTTTTATGGATCCTTTCTAGTTTATTGTAAATTTCTGCTGTTGAGGTAATTTTCTTTTCATTTAAATTTCTAATGAATGGTAAATAAGAACTTTTAAATCTAGGTGAGTTCTTCATTTTGGATGTAACCTTTGAGTAGATCTGTAGCTTCTCTTTAAATTCTTTAAAGTTATTAGCTCCATTCAATATTATCTTACATACAGGATAGTCTTCAAAGCCATCGATAATATACTGAATTACTAATATATCATCGATATTTTTTCTACTTCCCATCTCCCTCATTATGTACATATATTGTTCAGGTGTCTCTTCCTTATTTTGATTTCTATTGTGTATATTAGCACTAGTCACTTTTTCTCCAAATTCTTCTAAACGTGATCTCAAAACAGACTAAGTCGTAATTCCATGTTGTAACTCTATGAAACTTTAGCATCGCCTTTTAGAAAGCTCTTTGCATAACTAAATTTTTGCAAATCACTCCATCCAGCTAATTCAGCGATCTGTTCAAAACTATGGAACCATTTCTCAACTGGATATAAATTATTGTCATCAAATATATCAATAATTTCTTCAAAAGCTTGAAAAATCAAATCAAGATTTTCACAATTTCTACTATAAGAACATTCTATATTTGTACTTACTTCTTTTAGTATAGTAGTGTCAATTCTTTTATTGTCTACATCTTTAAATGGAGAAGATAGAATAGTTTTCATAAACCTATCTGCATCTTTTTCTGCGACATCACTAGTATCATATTCTTCATCGCCTTATTCATCTTCGATTTCATTAACTTTAGTTTCTTCATGATTTTAAATTTTAGCACTTTCATAAATTAAGGCTGCCCTTAATCTATTTAATAATTCTTTTTTCGTACCGCTACTTTTAATGCGCCTACATTTTAAATGTTCGTTCTGTAAACGATAATTAAATTTAAAAAAAAACATATGGAAACATATTAAATAAAAAAGAATCGGAGACGACTGTTTTAAAAGAAAGAACAATCTGAAAGTGATTTAAACCTGGTTATTGTGTATGTCTCTTGGTGAATAAAATCTTCATACTGTATATGTATTTGTGTTAACTAGACCCTAAAATACTGTGTATGACTGTGTGATAATTAGAACTTAGTAGTGTGTATGTTTGTGTGATAACTCTTAAATTCCGTGACTTTCAAAAGAATTTATGTTTTCAATAGTTCGGACATTGTCTATGAATATTAAAACCGTAAAATTTTAATAAAAATTAAATCACTATTCACACTCTCTAACTGTTTAGCATAATCCCGGAAGAGCCGCCAAAAATATGTAGATGGGATATGCTAAATAATAGAAAAGAAGTGAAATATTAAGGGTGATTTTAAGACTGAATTCAATTCATTTTGAATACGATTTTAATTTCGAATACGATTTCATTTTGAATTCATTTCAACACTGTATACGATTCATTTTCGACAATGTTATATTAACAATTCACAAATTATCATCAATATGAACGACTTTTACAATATATTCGCAACCGAACAGAACAACTTTTTAATACACAATAATTTTAGGGATATTTCTATAATAATATTACTTTTGTCACTTTTTATATCATATGGGTTTTTAATTTTAATCGAGTCTCTATTCACATGCTGGCTAAATTATATTTAATTCCCACATTTGTGCAAATTACCATTTCACTAGGTAAAATAAATCGTATCGAAAATCTAAAAATCTATCCAGTAAGGTTCTAGTTATACAATTCTTTTCAAATTTGGAATTCTAGCAATTATAGTAGGTACCTACAATTAAATGATAGAATCATACGTTGTAGTGAGGTATACTTTAGCGGAAATCTTAATATTAGTATTCCCCCAGAACCGCTACAAAAACCAAATTTTTGCTGGAAAAACGTTTCAAATAAAAGTGATAAATGAATTCATTAATAAGCATACACAACTATTTCCGCTTTGTAGTCAGGGCGAAGATGTATAAGGTACATTCCGTTTTGTAGCCAAATATCCTATTCTTAAAGAGTTCAGGGTGAGGCAATTTGTAAAAGAACAACTAAATAAAAATAAAGTATTATTTAAAACTAGTGAAATGCAGAAAGCTGATTAAATTCTGTAAAGAAGCTTGGAAATATAGGGTGAGCTTGAATTGGAATTTGTTTTTCATTAATATTGTCTCATTATTTTCTCTCTGTTTCACGAAAATATAAAATTTATTTCCTCTGTCACAACCCATTTGAGCAACAACACTAAAAAAGTCTGTATTTATTTATATACTAAAACAATACAGTACTACTTCTTTTAGGGCAGGCAGCCCCTCCGACAGTCAATGACTAGGAATACGTGCTTAATAATTTTTCTACTTTCACAGCTTTGTCTTTTGTATTTTGCCACCTTTTAATGAAAGCAGTTAGTGTTATTATTAAGTGATAAGCATTTATGTGTGTGTAAATAGTATAACAAGTTTAAAAAACTATTTTCGAATCGTAAAAACTTGTAAAATAACACTTCCGGTTGATGGAATGTGAATAAAACTTCATTACACATACAAAGGTGTAAATTCCCGAACGGAAATATCAAGTTTCAGCATTTTCTGTTTGTAAGATATATTGTTCACACACACACACTCGCTAAAAACATTTTTTCATATTCTAGAACCTGAAAACTTGGGTTTCTAGTGAAAACTCAATTTCGAAAATTTAATACATCGCAATACTTCCTTCGTAATATCAGCAATAAAAAAAAAAAACAAAAAAAAAACTAGGGTAAAGCTAGGAGTGATGACGCACATTTCAACGTTACGCCCTGTATCAAAATATAGGAGATATATTAAAGAGGTAATGCTTATAAAAAAATATGTCAACTACTATTATCTACAAAAAAATGTTATTTTTCAAAATAAAGTCATTCTCATTTATTCCAGAAACAAAATACAAATACACTACATTTCGCCGTCTCCCCTATGAAGGTAACATGGCTGATCGACATGAAACTTGGTAAACACTATGTCTACAAGTACAACTTTAACGACAGCAGGAAATCTTTCATTTCAATTGCAATTAATATAGTATATAAAAAAAAAAAAAAATTTAGTAAGCTTTATGAAAATTCAGGTATTCACGAAATATATCTGATGCGTATGAATGTTCGTAGAACACAGAAGAACACACAAAATAACTGAAGAATTTTGCAATACGTTCGCTTCTGATCTCTTTACTCCTAGACTAATTTCCATGACGCCACACGATGGCAAACAAGAGAAGCAAAGCCTGCGTCTTCTCTCCTAGCTTTACCCTATATAAAAATGTGTAAGAGCATGTATGGTAACTTCTAATAGAATGTTATCGATTGGATGTGTGGGAAGGTTCTCTTCAGAAAGGTTTTAGAACATTAGGTTAAATAAAGTTACACAAAAAAGAAGAGGTTGGTAAGTTCAAGTAATTTAAAAATTATTGGCAGCTTACAAAGAAGTAGTAGAAGGCTCTGATATGTAATTATGGAGAAAGAAAAAAAATAATGGTTATATTGTATTTTATAATTATTCTATTAATAATGAAGCAATCCGATATTAATAATGAAGTAGTCCGGTAACTTTTTCTCAGCATTGTATGTGTACATCCTCATATTGTATGAGGAATCTCAAGAGCTACATAAGGCTCGTTTCACACTATACGGTTTTTACCGTACGGCTTTTTGCCGTGACAATGTTGTTTTCACATTGCACGGTTTTTTCCCCAATGAAACTAAACATTTTCATTTTGTTTGTCAATGAGATAACAAGTGTTTCAATGAATCGTGAACAAATTATTGCTTTGTGCTTGTTACATCGTCGCCGAAGGAGAGTAAAACGAAATCGTTTTTTTTTGGGTGCATCCCATCGATCAACGGAGAGAGGAAGTTGGATTGTATTGCACACTCTTTGAAGACCTGAGGAATGACAAAAATAAATTTTTCAACTATTTTAGGTTGTCTATTACATCCTTTGACGAATTACATGGCAAACAAAAGGATGTATTACAATTTTAAAACACACGATTTCATCCATTTTAATAATACTGACATATGTCTTATACCATTTAGGGAAAGTATGCTGTTTAGACCGCTTATATTAGATTGTGGTGAACAGTAGAAAAGGTTATTTCAAAGGGCGTCAAAAAGAATGTAACGTCACGAAACCGCTCAATATGAAAGCATACATTTAATCATGTAGGCCAATGAGTCATGGCGCCGTCTATTTCAGTGGCATCGAACGGCTGCTATACGGCACGGCACCGGCGTTTTGCTGTCACCGTATAATGTGAAAGGTCGCATGCTTTTTTTCACTCCACTAAAAAAATCCGGCCGTACGGTGAAAACCATATAATATGAAACGACCCTAACAGAAACAAAAATGTAAATCAAATCTGGTCATAAATTCAATATGGCTTAATAAGTAGATTAAACTTTAAAAGGTACCTATATACCTTTTACAATTTTTGGTTGGAAATTGACTGAATACATTTAAAAAGCCAAATAATAAATATGAATATTTATCGTAACTTATTTATTCATAAAACGAGTGTTTACTGAACGAAATAAACTTCTATTGATATTTATTATAACCTATATTCATTTCCATCGAGTACTATTTCTCTGTAATAAATACTACTGTATTTCATGCTGATGGAATTGTAGTTGGCCTTCAAACATGGACCTTTGCCAACTGACGTAATTCTCTGCGTTCACTTTCCAAATGGTTAAGATATGGTACTACCACTATCTTTTAGAGTAGCAGGATATACAGCCCAGAGTAGAAAATAAAAATACTCGGTGTATTAGAACTTTGTGATCAACACTTTTTGTTAAAATTTATCACCATTTGCTGTGACAGGTGTATCAAATATTGGGCTGGTAGAGGGGATTTTATTAGAAAATGGACAAAAAAAAAAAAATGGATAAAACGTTCAAATGAAAGTGAGGTAAAATTATCCTATCAAATTTTCGAAATTGAGTTTTTACTTGGAAATATATTCTCAGATCCAAGGTTATAATAAAAAGTGTTTTTAGCAAGCAGTCCGTTATTGTGTTGTTTTTTTTAATGTTTTAAGATAGAAAACTCGCAGGAATTTAAATTTCAATTCTGTTTAGATACCTCCATCGCGAATCTGAATCCGTGTAAAAGATTCGAAATAACCACTGGAAGATTTCGGCCAAGATCTGACCTTGACCGGAAGTGTGACGTTATTTTTTCCCCACCAATTTTTCTTGATTTTCTTGGAAATGGTTCCAACTTTTTTTTGTAAACTTTGAATAATATCTACACTATGATGTGATAGCGATAGCAAGAAAAAAAAGAAGAGATAATTTTTAAATAAATCTAAAAATTACAACTAGTGGTTGAAAATTGGAAAAGGGTCCAGCCAGCCGCTACCCGCAGGTCATGAACCGCGGCAAACCCTTTTTATATTTCTTTCAAAAAGGGTCAATATACAGTCAAGAGATAATACCTTACTGGACTACCTGGCCCACCATCTGTTAACAAAGCGTCGCCACCCCGGCCAAATCAGCCCTTGTTAACTACTGACCTCCCCTCGGGTCAATATACCACAAGAGATGTCTTAGTGTACACGTACTTACACATCAGCGTCGATGTGTGAATGATGCAAATATAACACGTCGCCCTACTGGAGGAGGGATTCAGGCATCAAATGTCTACATCAGTTTTCAGATCACAAGCACCATCTCACATCGCGTGCGCGTCCCTATTTGAGGTTTTAACACTTTACTAACTTCCTTAATATTTTATATTCATTTTATAATTCTTATAGTTATTTACAATTGTGCATCTTAGTTTTTCTATTTTATATCTCTTTAAATTATTTGTTAAAATATAGTATATTTTTATAATCAGTAGTACGCATTTCGAATACCAACTCTCTAATCTCTTACCCTCTAATTAACAATCTCTTACTCTTACTCATCACTAATCAATAAAATCAATAATCATTGGTATCAATAAAACGATACCAATACAACACACATAAATGCCTAACACTTTTATTTGGAACATTCGGATTTTTGGAGGTGTCTGAAGGAGCTGCAACTTTTAACTTCCTTTGAAGTGGCCACTTCAGTTCATTTGTACGGCTATACCACCAGAAGCACGTGGTATTAATACCGGAATTCTGTACTTGAAGAAAATCGATTAAATGAAAGTGCGGTATATAATTGGTTTCTGAAATTTCGGAATTTTCACTAAAACGGGGCTCCATGAATGCTCTTTAAACATGTAATGTTAATGCTCAGTTATAAATCCATCATTTTTTAGATTAAACATTTCTTTAGATGAAAGCCTAACTCCACCCCTCCCCCTGGAAGTGCCCTTGAATAAATTTTCCCGGAGAAATGTTTCAAATAAAAGTTGTAGCTCTTTGTATGTGTAGTTGATACGCCAAGTTTAAAGAGAATCGTCGAAGCCATTTTTGACGAAATTGCAAAAACGTAAAAAAACCAACTAGTGAAGTGGTACTTCCGGTTGAGGAATTTCGACAGGTAACGTACTGTCAGTTCCCATTGTGATACCTAAACGGAATATCAAGTTTAAACTTTCTACGGTTTTTCATTTTTGAGCTATACGGTTCTGCTGTTTTGAGCAGGTACATGTATCTGCTCATTTGCAGATGGTATGTACCACACACATACCTGACAGACCATTTGCTAAAAACCACTTTTTTGGACTCAAGGACCTCAAAACGGATATTTCCGGTGAAAACTCGATATCGAAAATTTGACACGATTACAAAATACTTCCTCTTACTTAGGAGTAAGATAAAGTAATAGAACAACTATACATTGTATCGAAGTAGTACTGTACAGGAAAGCTTAACATTACCCTTCATCCAGAACCAAATTCCATTTTCCCAAGAAAATGTTACAAATAAAAGTGATAAGTATTTATGTATGTAAATAGCATATGAAGTTTAAAGAAAATCGTTTCGAGTCGTTTTCGAAAAAAATCACAAAAAATTTAAAAAAACATTCAGTAAAGTCGGATTTTTTCGAAACCTTATGTCGGATTTGGTGGAGTACATAAACGGAAGATCAAGTCTTAGGCTTCCTGCGAGTTTCCGCTTTGGAAATATTTTATTCAGACATATACACACCCACACACACACCACATATACACAAATGTTTGCTAAAATCATTTTTTCGTTCTCAACAAAATTGGGCTCAAAGTGTATATTTCCGGTGAAAACTCAATTTCGAAAATTTGGCACGATTGCAATACTTCCTCTTTCCAAGAGTAAGCAATATAGTAAGAAAATGTAAAAATCAAACCTGTTCACTTTTTGAAAAATAAAGAAAATAGATAAGCATTTTCCTTGTTTTCTTAAAACTTAGATGATAAGATTATTTTCTGAAACGTAACATTACACTTTTTGTGCTGAACTTTTCTAAACAAGATTTTGTACAAAATGAGAACTATATATTTTGTAAACTTTGATTGGAAACGGGTTGGGTCATGATCCCAAGCCCTGCAGCCAATAGATCCTTATTTTGTATAGCTTTTTTTTTTTTAATTTGAACTTTTAGGCAATTAAAGTATTTTTTTTATATAATTAAATAATGAATAAATATTCAACTATTTTGTTACAAAAATTTTTTCACTTTATATAGTTTATTTATGCAGATAAGTTAGTCGGTATAATTGATGAAATGAGGTTTTTAATTTTACTTGAAAATACGTCAAGTGATAATTTAGTAACATTTAAACAACATATTTACAATATTTTCAAGTCATTCATTTCAAATGTTCTTTGTGGACAAAACAACAGCTTTTCTTGTCTTAATGGATATCATCTGCGAACCTGTTCACATATTATTTATTAATGAATATGATAATTTTCTTAAAGTTGAAACAATTACAGTATATAATTAAACATTTCCACTACTACTTAAAAAAATTTTCTCTGGCACTAGTTTAAAAATGTTTTGGAACAATTTTTCATTTTATAAATTGTCAATGGTTTTACTACTAAGAGCTAATGATTGATTGACAAGTGCAACATCTTACATAAACTAAAAGATAAAGTAGAAAAGGTTGTATTTTTTCAGTGGGTTTTATTCATCCACGGATCAATTCGAAAGTGGAAGAGTATAACGCAATTTGCTTTCTTTCTCCTATTTTTTAAATTGATATTCTAGAGCAGGAATGGATGGGGGCAATCTTTTGTAAATAATGGGCCAGAATGAATTCCATGTATTGCCCCAGGTCACATCATTTTTTGGTACTATTTATTTTATAATTAATTTTTACTAACATAAACAAACACCAAATCAATATGTGAAGGATTATGCACAATCAATTTTAATTTTATTATAATTTTTTTTTATAATTTTTAAACTTTTGTAATTATGGATGTGGTTTAGATTTAGAATTATAGATTGGATTTAAGGTTTTTGGAGTTTTATGGCTACCCAGAATGTGAATTATATAACATTTAAAGTAGATTTTGTGATCGTACTTTGCTTTTCGTAAAATCAAAGAATGACGACAAAACTTTTATTTAATGCGAAATTTGGTCCTGCACAGATTTGGATGAAAAGTGGATGTCAGGTGGAATTTCATTTGCAAATATATAGTTAGATAGTTCATATATATTTTTATATTTATCAAAGAAAAAACAAAGATAATATAAGTTGACGGATAGTTACTGCCCACTAATAGACGCACTTTTTTATAGTTTCACATTATCCTTTTTTATTAATAATACTGCTATTTTATATTATACTGCTATTCCCTTACTCCTAGTGAGAGGAAGTATTGTAATCGTGTCAAATTTTCGATATTGAGTTTTCACCGGAAATATCCGTTTTGAGGTCCCCTGAGTCCAAAAACGTAGTTTTTAGCAAATGGTCTGTGTGTGTGTGTGTGTGTGTACGTATGTGAACAGCATAGCTCAAAAACGAAAACCCGTAGAAAACTGAAACTTAATATTCCGTTTAGGTATCACCATGCGATCTGACTGTGCGTTATCTGTTAAAATTCCTCAACCGGAAGTACCACTTTACTAGTTGAATTTTTTTCTTTTTGGCGTTTTTCTCAAAAATGGCTCCAAGGATTTTCTTTAAACTACCTACATCAACTACATATACAAGGAGCTACAACTTTTATTTGAAACATTTATCTGGGAAAATTGATTTAAGGGCCCTTCTGGGGGAGAGGTGGGGTTAGGTTACCCTCTAAAGTGCTGTTTCAGGTTATTACACAATTCGGTCATTTAAATAATGTTAATTAGAATTAAATTTGTTGTTGAAATTCCGAGTTTGAGAAAAATCGGAAAACCGGAAGTGCTTTTGTTTTAACACTTTACTAAATATGATTTTTTCACTTTTTCGCGATTTTCTCAAAAATAGCCCCGACGATTTCTTGAAACTACACATATGAACTAAACATTCAAAGATCTACAACGTTTATATAAAACATTTCTCTGTGAAAACTCATTTAAGGGCACTTTTAGGAGAGGGGTAGGGTTACAGCTTCCTCTCAAGTGCTATCATACTTGATTATACAACTCTATCATCCAAATGAAATTAATTAGAAATAAATAGTTGGCCAAAATTCCGGGTGTGAAGAAAATCAGTAAACCGGAAGTGCGCTTTTACTGAATAGTTTTTTTCAGTTTTCGACAAATTCCTATAAATTTGGTACACTAACTATAAAATTTGTCAATTATAATTTTGATAACTGGAGTAAGAGAAAGTTGTGTGAGTGTTTCACACCAGATTTTTTTTATTTTGTTTTGTTTTTAGATTTAGGCCTTGATCGCCATGTAAAAACGTTTCGCTGGCTGGGTGTTACCGACCACCGTTGTTCTAGAAAAAAAATCCGTCTAAAGATAGAGGGCATTCAGATGTTAGACCTATAGTCCTTTTCGATTCATACCCATTTCGGCCCAGGGTCGCTAATAAACACTTGGTACTGATCAGAGTATACACAACAATTCTGATTACTATGCAAGAATTCCAAGTTAAATTTGAATAATTCAGACTCATCTGGAAAGGTAGGAGAGATTCTTGCTGATCTGCTCAAGACTCATATCTGGCTAACTTGAAATGTTTCCAGCCTGGAATTAATTGCAAGAAATGTGTATGCTTTCTTACACCTCCGATCCATTTCATTGCCTCAAGAAGCAAGTTACTCGAACTTATTAAATCAGATCTAGCCCATTATTTCGAACAATTTTTAGCGAACTGTAACTACTAACAATATTGTTTCACTTAGAGATGAAAGCACCTAAACTTTTTGATTGTTCTCAAAAGTTGTTGTCTTGCAAGGAATCTTATGCCTCATTCTAGCACAACAGACATCCCAAACATTCTAAATCTGTCCTTTCCATCTAGCCAACGATTCTGCTAAATGTTTGTAACGGTAAAATATGATGATGATGTTCAGATAAAGAAAGAGACGCATTACTTGCATAAATTACTCGCTTGACTTTAGTAAGGAGTATTGTGAAGTAAGTTTAGAGTTTAAGAGAGAGACTAGAGGGACCGTTGCCGAAGTACTTATTGATACTGTAGACAGACAGCATGTAAGAGTTAATAAACTCTTCTTGATTTTAATGTATTAAGATTTATATTAAGTTATAGTTATAATAAGTTTTATATTAAGTTATAGTTATTATAAGATTTATATTAAGTTCATTCCATGCTGAGTACAAATAATAAAATCTTATTATACATAGTAGTGGTGAGACCTGTCTTAACATACGCCGCTGCAGCGTGGAACCTTACATGTCCAACCAATATGCTAAAACTTCGGAGAATCCAAAATAAGTTTCTGAGATTCGCTACAGATTCTCCTAGGTAAACACCGATTAGTTCGCTCCACGAACAGACTGGTTTACCATTCATTAAGGATGTCATAAAACAAGCGACAGAAAGATTTTTCTTAAAAATTCAGAAATAAGTAACAATGATTTAATTAAAAATATATGTGTGTATAATGTAAATATTCATTAAAAACATAAAATAATTAAGTATATCTTAAGTAGCTAAGTTTTTATCTAAAATTCTCTATTAATCTTATTTTGTATTAGGTTTTTTGTTCGTCCTTTTCCTAATATTGGTGTAGCCCTGCTTACTCTTTTATTTTGAATCTCAGTTAGAGTTATAGATCCTTTTCTGGTACTCTAATGATGTAAATATGTATTGGACGTAAAACAAAGAATATTATTATTATTATTATTATATTAATATTTCTTTCTGGTTTAAGAATCTTTTGTTTCTTGTTTTTGTTGAAGACTGTGTATGATGGCGATAGCGAAGCTTGCCTGCAACGTATCATAAGTGACAGCCTACAACCTGCATCAGTCCACCAAAAACAGTTAAGATTGTAGCCGTAGTAGAATAAGTGGAAGGAGAAGTTAAGTAGTCGTAGGGGTGTTGAGAAAACCTATAAAAATATCAACTCATTCTCATTCTTAGTGTTCTCGTTCAAAGTACATCATTCATGTCAACATCAAGAAATCATTATTTACCGCCACTCTGCCAGTTCAGTCGTCACTCTCTTTCACTCTGCCATACTGTTCTCGTTAAAATGTGTAAAGTTTTGTATTACTTTTACTTGATCGATAAACACTGCGTTCAATCAGTGTTCTCTTATCTCTATAGCATTTTCTCGGTCCCACCCCATAATAAAATCTACTACATACAAGAATTCTCTTTTTCAATGTACAGCATTATGCTGTCTCCTTTGAAGATTCGTATCCAAATTGGATTCCTATATGTGCGTCAGTTTCTCGAGCAACGGTCAATGTATTTTATTCTCTCTCAAAATAAATAATTTACAAAATCCCAAATAATTTATTTTTCCTAGAAATAAAAAAAACTCCGAAATAAGAAATTCCACAGTACTTTATTTTCACACTGTTCCTTCCATCTATAGGTTTTTAATCTTTACTCTTTTCCCGATCTCCTTCCCATTCGGTCTCCGCCATTGTCTTCTGTCATCTTCTCAGTAGCTAGTATGATTTGGATTGGGACTGCTATCACTGATTATTTTTTTCTGAGTTGTTAAGAAATACATTCTTGTGAAACTATAGTGGTTACAAACTTTAGAAAAACAAAAAAATATAATATGGAGTTTTAGGAATGATAATCCTACCCCATCTGGTACCGTCATAGCTATTCTATTTCACATAAGCTTTACTGTTTTAAATCCGCTTATCCATTCAGCAAAATTGAATCAACAACACTTCAGAGTTGGAACCCATTTAATAGTTACACACTCAACCAATACATTATGGAAAACATTTGTTGTAAATAAAATAAATAGATAACTTTAACCAAGAATATTCAAGGGTTATCTGAGTTTATTATTAGCAATTGAGAATGGGTAAAGTTTAAAATACTAGGGATTTTAATGTAGATGGTGTTCACTTTCCACACAATATCTGCCTTTCGATATTTTCATCAGAATATACTGCACTAAGAGGAAATATTTGATTATGTCCATTTTTCAACTTAGGGAAAAATTGGAAATCCAAATTTGAGGTTACCAAAAAATTTAGGTTATTTAATAATAAAAACGGTTTTTAACAAATTGTGTTCGGGTCAAGTTTGCTGAGAAATTGAGAGAGAACAAAACCAAGATAAGATCAAACTTGATATTACGATACAATGTTTAGAGAAAAATTCATTAATCACAATTAAACTTGATGTTTTTTCAGGTTTTTTTCGCTATCGTCAGGAAAAAACGCTCTGTTTTCCTAGAAAATTGACTTTTGAGAGGAAATAAGGGCTTTTCAATATGGTTATTTTACAGTTATATGGCACCTTAATTAAATATTATTGGCAACTCAATATGAAGTAAACATTTCAATTTTAATGTCAACCTATAAATGGAATTGAAATAAAAGAACGCCATTTTTTTTTTTAAAAGGGATATACTGCACTGATATCTGAAAAATTTATTGTGACCCCCGGAGCCTTCTCAGTGCATTACAGGTCTCCGAGCAGTGTACTGTACACTCCTGGCAGCACTGCCCATCACCGGACATTCTTCCCTCCTCATTCCTGTTCCCATTCGGTACTAAGGGTTCTTTAAAGACCGTTCCTATCCATTCGGATATACCAGTCCCCCCGTGCAAGCACGAGGTCGTTTTACAAGAGAAGGATGTCACCACCTCGAGAGGCTAGTGTGCAATGCCTCTCCGTGGCAGAAGTGCCTCCCCGGGCACTCCCGCGCTTGGCCCCACAAGGAGGCAGGTTCGGTTGTACGCCGAACCAACGCGTGGAGGCCAACAAGCTGGCCGCCACTATCAGTCGTAAAGAAGGCTGACTCTACTTTAGCTCTGTGGGCCGCACCCCTAGCGAAGGGCACTTCCGTCGCAAGTGCGACGGCAAGAGTATTAATTTATATTGCGGTATACTCACCCGCTCAGCTCATGTCCTGAGGGAGAGCGGAGCTATTAGTTAACTAACGGCCCCTACGAATCCGACCTCAATTGCAAGCAATTGGGCTTGGAAAACGCGCTGCTTGCACCGGTAGTTCAGCACTTCGCTATATTATCTATAGCGGCGTGACTGATCGCACGCCCGATGGTCTTACTCCCTTGCCATCTACTGATTTTGATCCGTTGCCTCAGGGGTCAGGGTACAGTATCCCAGGAACCAGGAACCCATCGGCCCATGGGGAGTGAAAGGGAAAATGAAGAGGACCAGGAAGGAATGTGAAATAGGACAAGGTATCTCCGACCTAGAGAGCCAGTGGCTGATTGCACCTCATGAGATGGGCGATCCTACGCCTGACCCATCACCGGACAGTGAGCTATAGATATTTCTAGGAAGAGAAAATCTAAGGGCAATATGCTGGATTCGAACCCGGATCCTCCGCATTTCTAGTCCAGCGCGTTACCGCTTAGCTAATCATTTCCCGAGAAAGCCACCTAAGTATTTCGCACTCTTTTTTTTTTAATTCGTATTTTTATAAAAAGTTAATACGATTTAGAAAAGAAAACCATCCTATTGCCTTAACCAGCCGCAGAAATGTAAATTTTTGTAACATCTTGGCTTATCTTTAACTGGCAATATTTTGTGATACCACAACAATTTTATTAAACTTAAACTTGAATAAAATCATAAACTTTCTTATCCACAAGAATTTTAAACAGGCTTTAATATTTTCATTCTATCTATATATTATTTCTGACCGTATATTTTATCCGGTCCACTACTTTTTTTCGAAAGTAGTGTATACTATATCTGAATATAACTAAAATCACTCATCTGTTTGGTCTTTGACATTCGCTCACATTTATAACTATTCTCGGTAACAGTGCGCTAATGTCTATCTTATTTAAAAATAGCACATTATGATTGTATAATTTTTTTAAATATAAATTATGTTTAAAGAGTATCCAGACGGATAATAGTGTATCAGTTGTTGGAAGATTAATCACTAAAGGACGAGGTGCCCAATGACATCTTCAGTCGATATTATTTGGAAGGAACAATAAAGTTAGAAATCGCTGATGAAACGATGAGAACATATATTATAATGGGATTATTATCATTATTACTTTTTTTATGATTAAGATGTACAATTCCTGAAGAAGTTCTTAGGTTTCATTGAATGATAGTTATTCGAGAAACAACAATTATATTAATCAGAGACATTTTCCGTGGTAGCCTGCTTCATTTTGTGGTCATCGACCGGTTTCGGGCGTTCGCCCATCTTCAGGATGCGTTTTTCAAACAGTGTGACAACACAGACTTGCACAGAGCAACTTAGTTTCACACTAACTCTTCATGTCGGAATCATGTTTCACACTTGTTCGAAATCTTCATGTCGGATCTCATGTACCATCTAAATGGTACTCGACCTTGTAAAGAGATGCTGAGTGGATGATTTTGAGAATTCTCGCACCTACAAATCAATCCTAATATATACAAACTATAAACAAAAGGTATTTTTCCGTACATTTAATTGCTTTAATTTCTCCTCGTAAGGAGGATTCAAGAAACTATTATATTTCAACTATATATATATATATTACAACTATATACATATATATTACTATATATATATTACAACTATATATATTACTATATATTTATTACAACTTATATATTACAACATATAACTAACTATATATATATCTTATTATCAATATTATTATATATATATTATTATAATATATTACACTATTATATATTCAACGATATAATTGACTATATATATATTACAACTATATTTCACTAATGTGAAACTAAGTTTGCTCTGTGCAAGTCTGTGTTGTCACACTGTCTGAAAAACGCATCCTGAAGATGGGCGAACGCCCGAAACCGGTCGATGACCACAAAATGAAGCAGGCTACCACGGAAAATGTCTCTGATGCTTTCCAGCTCTGCGGAACCAACCACCACAACAAATTATATTAATATTTGAACTAAGAATTAATTATTTTCTATTATGCAACTTCTTAAAGTGACTTTCAGATAGGCGGCAGCAATTACAGAATTATAGAGGCTCTGGAAGCTTACTTTTGTAAGAGCGAGAACAGTTATTATCACCGCTATCACTGTTGGGTATTCCATTTTTACACTGTGAAATTTCTAGGAAAGTATTGCTCGGTGAATAAAAGAAATAAAATGTGTGATACGGAAAATCCTCCTTACGAGGAGAAATTAAAGCAATTAAACGTACGGAAAAATACCTTTTGTTTATAGTTTGTATATATTAGGATTGATTTGTAGGTGCGAGAATTCTCAAAATCGTCCACTCAGCATCTCTTTACAAGATCGAGTACCATTTAGATGGTACATGAGATCCGACATGAAGATTTCGAACAAGTTCTGGCTATTTTGGTTCAGTGTATATTTATTGAATGATTTTTGTTTTCATTTTTTTCCGGTCAAAAAATGGCAGCTAAATCTTAAAAGGTAAAAAAACGCAGTAACCTCGAGGTTACCAAGTTGCATAAAAATTATATTATATTTTGAAAATGAATACATGCTAAAAAGATTCCTGCTGAAACCATATAAAATTATCAAACAAAAATACCACAGAGGATGAAAAAAATCGAAAAAAAAACAAAATTTTAAACTGAACCAATAAAAAATTAGAAAACAACTCTTGAAAATGGCACGAATAGTGTGAAATGTAGAGAATACAATTGTTTTTAAAAATTCAATGTAAAAATAAATTATTTTTTAGAAAATAAGCTTCTAAATAACAGGTTCACAAGTTGTATTAGAACTCTACCGGGGGAATGGCTATTCAGCCTACGCCACCGCGACCTGTATTAGAACTCACATACATATTAAAAAAATTGAAAAATCAACTTTTTAGCCTATAAAGCAACAAGTTAAAAAAGATAATCAAAAAATTCTTCTTTATTTTCTGGATACTGTAATGACATGGCAAAGTCATAGCAATGTCAAACCTTCACAACAGATAACAAAGAAAGAATAATTTACAACTAGTGGCCTAGCCAGCTGCCTGACTTTAAAACAAGGCCGCGGCCAAACAAACAAACCAAGGGTAAATACCCTTACATCAAAGCAAGCACCGCAAAGGCTGGCCACTGACCTAAATTGGTAGTCACCAAACTAACCAAGTTCACACAAGGTCGTACACTAGGACAGATGTCTTGGTGTGAGTGTGGCCAACACTAATATATAAACTTCGCCCGATCGGAAGAGGCGAATAATATATACGATTATACTTGAGTACGTCTTCATATACGAGCAGCAGTTTACGCGTCCCTATAAAGTTTTATATATACTTATTACTTTAGTTGTGCATCTTAGTTCATTTATCTTAATCATTCTAATTTATTAGTTATTTATCTTCTATTTATTTCTAAGTATTTCTTGTTAATAGTTACCATTCTTTTACGTTTAAATTATTGTTCAAATACAGTCTATTTTTATAAAATCCGTGTTAATAATTCGAGCACTAACTTCCAAAAATCTCTAAACTAACTTCCGCCCTCTTCACGACATCTACTACATACCTCAGGAATCACATTAAACGATTCCACTACATCTTGTAGTATCACGGTGGGATCAGATCATCCAATAAACGATTCCACTACAATACAATTCTATTCCACTAAACTGGGTGAAGCATACTCACCGCTTTGCCACTGTTTGTCCACCACTCCTTCTTTGTACCATCTTCACAAGCTACCGCTCCTTTCAAAACTGAAACCAGGTACTCTGTCCAGCTCAGTAAACAAATCTCGTCTTCATTCTCCTTCTATCACCATACATTCAGTTTTATTGTAATTTATACTCTTTGCCCGATCTGTGTAGAAATCCTTCAACTTCCTCATTTCGAGGTCTTCTCTATCTTTGGCTATCACCAATTGGTCGTCTACGAAAAATAGTGTACAATTTTAAATATGGAAGAGGGCAGACAACATCTATGTTTTAATCTTCTAGAGGCTTTAAATGGTTTTGACAAATTTCTGCCCTGTTTTACCTTGCATAAATTCCCGGCTAGTACCAAGCTTTTATCTGTGGCTGGTTCCTTTATGACTGTCTATACATTCTGCCTCTAGGGATTTCATTGTATGCCTTTTATAAACTGATGAAAGCTAGCTTTCTTCATTATTTTAGTCTTTTCTATAAGCTGTCTCAATATAAAACTGTTGTCAATGCAAGAGTTCCCAGCAGTAAAGCCTTTTTGCTCTTCGCGGGTTGTATAATATATTTCTTCTAATCTATTCTTTAAAACTCAACAGCCTTGTAACACTACTCTGCACACATATATAAACACTATGCTCCAAGAAACCAACAATATAATTTTAGAATTGTAAATTTGTACTCAAACACAAAGAAGTTGTGTGAATGTGTCATACTCGATTTTTTTTGGATAAATAGACGCTTCTTTCACATGTTTCCTTAAAAAGGCCATTTATTTAAAGCAAGTAATTGAAAGGAAAACAATTGATTGATACAGGATTGACGATAATTTTATATTCTCATTGCAAGGTAAATAGAATTAATTGTAATTTGAGGTTACAATTTTTTCCAGTTATTCTTCAAAAACTAAGTGAACCACATTGACTTTTATTTTTGTGTTAAAAACATCGATAGCGTACTCAAGATTCAGTTCTTACAAGAATTTAAAAGGTACTGAACCAGTATTTAAAAAAAACAAAAAAAAAAAAAACAAGTTGATAGAGAAGGCGAGAAATAAACAGCGATGCCAACCGTTGCCTACTAACCTCACATCCTTCAACGAAAATCGTGTGAAGAGGCTTTGTGATCCTTTATGGACTGTTGTGCCAAAGCTTTAGTCAAGTTTCAGAAAATTATGCATAGTAGATGCATAGTAATTATGCCTAGATCCTCTTAGTCACATCTGCATATAATGTATTTCGAACTTTTATGAAAAACTTCTTATAGGCAACGTCTATTAATAATATATAATACAGAAATTCAAGAGAATTTAACGTTTTATTTATGAAGCAAATGTTGCAATTCCTAGAATACAAAATACCCTATTTATCTGTTGTTTCAGAGAGCCGCGGTTATTCACCTTATCGCCGCTTCAACAAACATGTAAGCGAAGTTTCCTATTCATAAGAAAAGTGTCATTGTGTATAAAGAGAATAGAAACACCGAGATACTTCTCTTTTAAGGAATATCACAAATCCTATTATAGACAAGGAATCCTATTACAGCATTTTGAGGAATTAGTTATACCAACAATTCCTATTTATAGTAAAGTTTATGTACTGTATAGCATATTGAATGATTCTTTTGAATTCCAACGGATTTATACAATGAGACTATTTATCCAGTCTTGCTCAACACTACTTTCTAATCTCAGTCCAAACTTTTACATTATACGTATAATTGAGTTATCCAAAAAATATAATAAGAAGTTTAGACCTTTTAGGAATTTTTTCCCTCTAAAATGTAACATTGAAGACAAAAATAAATCCGGTGCGAAACTATTAAAACCACTTTTTTTTTTTTTTTTACTGCTGTTAATTCAATTTATATAAAAAATGACAATTCTCTTAAAACTGGAAATTTAACTGTTTGTCTTAATATAACTATTGAGGTGATGCGGTACACTAGACTCCCTAGATTACACTGTAGGTCCACAAGACAGCGCACAACTCCAAGAAATTGGAAATATAACTAACACCACTCATTCCGCAGAACTACCTAAAATATTTTTACTTTCTCTTACTCCTAGTAAGAGGAAGTATTGTAATCGTGTCAAATTTTCGATATTGAGTTTTCACCGGAAATGTCCGTTTTGAGGTCCCCTGAGTCCAAAAAAGTGTTTTTTAGCAAATGGTCTGTGTGTGTGTGTGTGTCTGTGTGTGTGTGTAGTATGTGAACAGCATAGCTCAAAAATGAAAATCTTAGAAAGTTCAACTTGATATTCCGTTTAGTTATCACCATGGGATCTGACAGTAGGTCACCTGTCAAAATTCCCCAACCGGAAGTAACACTTTACAAGTTGGTTTTTTAACTTTTTGCGATTTTCTCAAAAACGGCTCCAACGATTTTCTTCAAACATGGTACATCAATTACACATACTAACAGCTATAACTTTTATTTGAAACATTTCTCTGGGAAAATTAATTTAAGGGCACTTTTGGGGAAGGGGTGGGGTTAGGTTTTCATCTAAAGTGCTGTTTCAGTTTATTAGACAATTCTATTATCTAAATAATGTTAATTAGAATTTAATATGTTGTTGAAATTCCGGGTTTCAAAAAAAAATCGGACAACCGAAAGTGCATTTACATTACTACTTTACTAAATGATTTTTTTTCACTTTTTCGCGATTTTCTCAAAAATGTCTCCGACGATTTTCTTGTAACTTTGTATATAAACTAAACATACAAAGATCTACAACTTTTATGTAAAACATTTCTCTGGGAAAATTCATTTAAGGGCACTTTTGGAGGAGCGGTGGGGTTATGTTTTTCTCTAAAGTGCTGTCATAGTTGATTATACAATTCTACCATCGAAACAAAATTAATTAGCCATTTTTGAGAAAATCGCGAAAAAGTGGAAAAATCATTTAGTAAAGTGGCCATCGGTCATCCGATTTTTTTCAAACTTGGAATTTCAACAAAATATTTAATTCTAATTAGCATTATTTAGATGAGAGAATTGTTTAATAAACTGAAATAGCAATTTAAATGAAAACCTAACCCTTCCTATCGAATTAAAGTTGTAGCTCTTTGTACGTGCAGTTGTTGTAGCAAGCTTCAAGAAATCGTTGGAGCCATTTTTAAGAAAAACGCAAAAAAGTAAAAAAAAAAAAACAAGTAAGGTGGTACTTTATAAATTTTCGATATCGAAAATTTTACACGATTACAATACTTCCTCTTACCCAGGAGTAAGAGAAAGTAAAAATTAATGCCCTTTTCGAGTGGGGCCCAGATCAATCGTTTGAAGCGATTCGAAATGAAACGTTTTTTTCTTCTTTTTTTATTTTTATTTGAAACTTATAATTTCTCTAACGGCTGGAAGATGATAAAGTGATGATTGAAGAATGAAAACGCTTTACTTACACGCTATTTATAATTTATATTTTCACGATTACTTGGTAAGAAGTGTAAACGGTAAAGATGGATATAGGAACCAGAGATTACGTTGGCCGATAGACTGTTTGATATTCTCGTAAGTCGATTACCACAAAATGAAGCAAACGGAAAATGTCTCTGATTCTCGTAAGAGTTGCGTAATAAGACTACTTCTTCAAGGCTTCTTATTTTTAGAATGATAAATTCGTTGAAACTGTTTGTAGATTTGCAAACAAAACACTCTTGAAAGCAGTTTTATACTTGATAGTGTGACTCTTGCTTGTTGAAATGTTGGAAAAAGTAACACTGACTTGTTGAAGACTGTTTAAAGTCTCAGAGTACGAATTGGGCCTGGTTATATACGTGGGGAATTGAATAGAATGTGTTGCTTAAACTAGTAGTATGCCTAGCGCTGCTGTTGCATAGGGTTGTCAAATAGTCCATACTTCTATTAGTGTGATAGATTTGAAAAATTTTATCAGTTGCACTGTTTTGTAAGTATAGCCTACGAGAAATTTATAGAATAACCTAAAGCAAATAAATTAGAGTGAACATTTTTAAAAGTGTGAAAGAAAACTTTGTAGAATTTTTCAGAGATATTTTAAATGACAGGCTGCTTCATTTTGTGGGCATCGAACAGTTTCGTGCATTCGCCCATCATCAGGATGTCTTGGTATGCAGTGTGATAACAGCCTTGCCCAGAGCAAAATCAGTTTATACACTGTTTTGTTAAGACCTAAATCGGTCGGGAATGGATTCTTTTTACATTCTTTCCAGTCTTCTTTTTTTTTTAATTTAAGGCGCGTCAACATCTATTGTCATTTGCGCGTAGAGCCTTCTCAGTAGACTGCCGTCCTCCGGATAGTGTTCTCTCGTTACGACAACACTGCCCATCACCAGACAGTGAGCTGTACAGGCTCCTAGGAAGAGAAAATCCTAGGGTTCACGGCTGAATTACATTGCCGGGATCTTCGGGTTGCTAGTCCATCTCGCTACCACTGAGCTAATCCCTTCGCCGTTTCTATTTTTAAAACACATTGCATTCTTGATTCTTTAAAAGTGGGAGAGAAGGGATTCGTAGCTCAGTGATAGTGTGCTGGACTAGCAACACGGAGGTCCCGAATTTGAGTCCAGCTTTGCTGCTCTTAGATTTTCTGTTCCTAAGAGACTCTACAGCTCACTGTCCGGTGATGGACACATTGTCTGGAGGCTGGCAGTGACTGAGAAGGCTCCGGGCGCCAATGACCATAAATGTTGACACGCCTTAAATTAAAAAAAATAAAATCAATAAATGGAAAAATGCAACTTAAATTACTTTTCGGAAAATTAACATTACTAGATAATCATTTAATAACTATCCTGTTTTTAATTGTTATTCTTTGAGTATATAGAACCAATATTTAATTACGAAAGATTATTGAGTCCAGTTTTTGACTATTATCGAATGATTAATAATAAAAATGAAGTGAATGATAATAAGGTAATATAAATAAATATATTGCAAAATTAATATAATCATGCTAGCTGCGATTCACGTAAGTTATTAGATACTCACACAGATATATCCGACGTTCCGACGTTCACAACCATGCTATCTGACACTGGCATATGCACATACAAACATACTGTCCACTCGCATAAACACATAACTATTGAATAGTCATTCCAATATTATACAACCTCCTGCACATACAGTCAACAAGTGTAGTGTGTAACAGAAACATTAAGTTGAAGTAAACTCTCTACTTACACTGACGATAGATGAAAATCCAAAACTGGTCAGGAATATTAGAAATATGCACGCTACGACGGATAAACTACCTGATGTTATCCTGCATTGCAGACCCACCCACATATTTAAATATTGATTTATTAATTAAATAATTTACACTCAAATCAAGAATAAACTCTGTTAATTAAACTGCTGTTACAAATTGTATTCAAATTTTATCAACTGTATTTTTTCTAATTTTTGTAATTAATTGATTGCATACACAAACTAAATAGCAATCCACAGGTAAGGCCTTTTCGAAAAACGTTTTGTATACAAATTGAACAATTAAAAACTTCTTTTTGTTCTTTTTTTAAATATTCACAGTGTTCACAATTTATCGCAATTTTTTTTTCTTTCTACAGTCAAACAATATTCAAAATTTCTCTTGATAGTATTTCACAATACATGTTTTAACAAAAAAAATAATGGGTGCTGTTAAAAAATAAAAATTTAAAACGGCATTCATTGTATAGTTTTCAGGGAGCCACTTCGCCACAAAAGTTTGAGAATCAGCTACCAAGTGTCATTTCAATATATTGGTAAGAACATATGTTGTTGTGTGGCAAAAATTCCGAGTTAGAAGAAAATCGTTTTACCGCTATTGAGTCTTTTTTGCCTGATTATATTTCGGGTCACACATAATATGTACATTTTCAATGATATGTGATATTTGGAACTGGGTAATATATAAATTACTATATAAATTACAGTAAGAGAATGTCATATGAGTGTCTAAACAATTAAATAATATTTTATGGTATAAATTAAAATTTTTGTCAGAAAACAGTAAACTAATGCGTACTTTCCCAGGCGGCTTTACGTCTAACTATATACAGGTGTCATGAGAGTGGCGGATAGTAAAATATTTTTAGTATATATTACTCAGATTAATGCATCAAATAAAATCCAAGAATTGAACCCAGTACCCCAATATACTCAGCTTGGCCGTCTACATTTGCGATCCTCTAATCACTCAGCCGGCCTGCCACCTTCAGTCAAATTAGAAGGTTACAAAAAAAAAACTTTTTACCTCTAGTGCAAAGGGCTCACATTCTAGTTATGTCTACCAGTTTTTACGTGTCTATAATGTTAAGTTAATAGAAAATCGCGATTAAAATCGATGAAACGTTAAAAAAAAAATGAATTTCTGATTGACAGACATTGACTGAAACACCACTTCGGATCTGCAGATGATTTTAAGCGGAATAAGTTTCAATTATCAGTTCGGTTTCTCATGTTTGCAGATGACGGAAAACTATTTCTTTCAGCACTCGATATTCATGATTGCTTCACTCTACAAAACTCTCTTATCTCCCCGTCATGATTGGTGCAGGCAAAATAATATGGTATTAAACTTAAATAAATGAATGCTCTTGTTAGTATTTATTCTTGGAAAATTAATAACATAATCTTCGGTTACAATATTAATAATTCTCTATTAATAAGATTATCGGCTACTAAAGATCTAGGTGTATGACTGGATAATAAGTTGACATTTAATGTTATATAGTTACCAATTAGCAAAGGATCCTCTATACATTTGGCTGAGGTTCATATATGGATTTTCTCGTGATTTCACTAATATGGCTCCATTAATATATCTTTATTGTTTTATTGTCCGTTCTATACTTAAATATACTAGTTGCATTTGGTCTCGATCCCTAATATTAGTATGAATGATCGAGAAAATCCTAATAAAATTTTTAAAATTAATTCATTTCCGTTCTCGATATACTAAAATATTTTGTATAAATCTGGCTTCACTAGGCGAACGAAAAAACACTGCTGCTTAACTTTTTGATAATAATGACTGCTGTCTCTTCAATAATAATATAGATACTTCGAAACTATTACACTTTTTCAATTTCAGTGTCCCATCCGTTTCGACCCGTAACAATCGTTTATTTTATCAACATTTCTCTCGCTTTAACTATGTCTTTCACTCACCTGTCAATAGGACGATGTACGTAACAAACAGTCTTCCTGAAATTGTTGGCCTAAACAATATAACAAAAACTAATTTAAAGAAAATTCTAAGTTCTCTAAGATTAAGTACCACAATAGTTAAATCAATCTACTCACGACTAGTTATCACAAAATATAAACTTGATTTATTCTACGTTTTACTTTATGTTGTTATTTTATTTTTTTATTTTTTTATTTATTAAGGCGTCTCAACATCTGTGGTCATTTGCGCCCGGAGCCTTCTCAGTTGCACTGCCGGCCTCCGGACAGTGTTCTCTCGTTACAGACAACACTGTCCATCACCGGACAGTGAGCTGTAGGGGCTCCTAGGAAGAGAAAATCTAAGGGTAGCACGGCTGGATTCGAACCCGTGATCTTCGCGTTGCTAGTCCAGCGCGCTACCACTGAGCTAATCCCTTCCCTGCTGTTATTTTATGTGTATATGTAAAATAGGTGATTTAGATAGCTGTGACGGGGTTGGCTGGGTTGTAAGGTCATATTCATATGATAATCTATAGAGTGTATCATATGGTGTAACACTATTGTAAGAAACAGACATTTATTCAAATCTTCTAGGTAATTATAATTATACTTATTTTTTGTTTCTTTTATATTTAATTCATTTTTTGTAACCACTTATGTATAAATAAATATTATTCTTCTAGTGAAAGAATCGTTATAAAGTCTATCCTTTTTGTTGAATTACATATATTAGATAGAATAAGATTTTCTGCAATTTATTTTAGTTCTTATTAAAAACTGTTTACTTTATTTTTTCTGCTTTTCATGCATGTGCAGTTTTTATTGATTGTTTTGTCCAATTTATTATAAGTTAAATATGCATTGCCCGTATATATACGTAAATAAAGAAATAAATTTTGAACTGCCATCAATTTTTGGATGTGAATTATTTTGATTACCCAGACCATTTGCTAGAAAAGACTACTTTTTAAATTACTTAGTGTGTATGTATTTATGTTGACAAAAAAATCAGTATAGCAAAGTTGACAAAATCGAATTGTATAGTCTTATAGAAATATAAAAGTAAGTTTTTATAATGCGCTATACACCCTTTATTCCAAATGTATAAGAGCGGTTTACATTTGTTTTCGTTGAACTATTTACTGTAAACTGACATTACTTGTTTTAGAGGCGTGGTAGATAGAAGATTGCAAAGCTTTTCTCTAACATAAGTTGACTGAAAAGCTTTTAAACCTTCCTAAATCTTATATCACTGAACATTCGCTAACATCCTTCTGGGCAATACAAATTCTACAAGATAGTGGATTTTGCTAAGTTCTAGATTTTTATTATTCATTTTGTTTTTGCTTTTTTTTAAAAAACAATTTATGCTTGTAGAGATATGAAAGAGGTCTCTCTCTATATGGATATCTCTTCAAACTAATCTGTAATCTCTTCCACTCACAAACCAACCCTATTCGCCTAATATGTGTATGTGTGTGGTGTGTGTACACGACCTAAACAAAGAACATGGACCTCTACTGCTCTCCAAGTTTGTACCTAGTTTTGTACATCTGTACAGTAGTACACGACAGGGACATTATCATGATAGCGGTCTGCCGTTGTTCCCATACATGTTGCTGGAGAACGGAATATAGTTACCATGCCATGCCATTCCTCCCGACCATCTCAAATTACTGCCTGTCACTATGCCTACCTATTTGTCAACATGACCTGAATTCTCTCTTCCAAAACTAACTGGAATTTGTCTCTAAATAAATTTAAAATACAGTTCATAGTAATTTAATATATTATTAAAAAATAAGTAAATCCATTTTTATTGATATATTAGCTCGTTTTTCTCAAAAAAATTAATATTTTTATTTTATTTTAATTTTTTTTTTTTTTTTTTAATCTATGACATCAGTCATCGTTTTTCAGTAATCGTTGAGGCTGATTGAGTAAAAATTTTTTTTTTTTTTTGGGTGCACAAACTCATTGATTTCAGTTAACTAAAATGCAATAATTTTTTATGAATGTAAGTTTTAATTTTAATTAATTAAATAACGTAAATAAAAAAGAAAGTTGCATATCATCATATTGTTTGTTTATTAAAAAGTAACTGAGCGTTCCATCGTTTGATGATTACATTTCAATTTTGCGAAATTCCACTTGAAAAGCCATATTTCGTGAAGTTTATTTATGTTTGAAATTGAAAAAAAAAAAAAATGCTGGTGGAGATAGTCGTACAATTGAAACACAGTGTAGCATCCCATTCTGTAACATTGATATGGTACATGAATTAAAATTAAATTCAAAATTCTTCTTTTTTTATGTGAGCTAAATAAATTATTAAAAACTTGATGTAGCAAACTTTTCGTATGTAGTATGTATACCAGACCGTCAGAAGATACAGTTTTCTTCCTTTCTATCACAATTACAAATAAAAATTAAGAGAGTTTAATTAAAATCAATTTGTTTTGCATAGTTAATTATGTAATACACAAAAATTAAGGTACTGAACATTTTATTTAAAAACGATTAGAAAATTGGAAAATCTATTAATCTTAAATTACAGGTTAGAATTAAATTTTTAGTAAAAAACATAATATAACTTGCTACTTATAAGTAACGTCACAAAATCAAGTTTGTATCTTGGTTGCTAGGGCATGGCATAATATGTGGGCATTGAGAAAGGGGATAAATTGGCTCGAGAAAGTTCAAACATCCCTTTTATGTGTCCGGAATCTTGCTGCAATATTCCCAGTGCAGAAACAAAAAAAAAAAAAAATCAATTTTTACGTCTTGTGTTTGCAGCAAATTGGAAGCTGGTGTCAAAATATCACGGATCAAATGCCAGCGAAAAAGTTCATTAAAGAACTCTCGCAGAAACTAAATCAGGGCCGTATGGCCTTAACATTTATGCTGGGTTAGTTAACCGGAGACTGTTGGCTCAGAAAGCATTACAGATCATTCCAAGTTTTTCTTGACTGAGGAAGAGTCAGTGCTTTAAATTATCTATTATTGCGAGGAGCTAGCAAGAGCAGATTATCCGAATCGCCCTCCGCAACAAGCTATGTGAAGGAGTCAATCGGGCGGATTTGGGGCCGGGTTGTGAATACTAGAGTGCGTACAAGCGTCGAGGCAGTGGTTAGCATACAAGGTGCAAGAAGAAAATTTTCATTAAATTCAATTTAAAGTTCTTCGAGTTAACTTCGAATTTATTACTCTTTGTTTTGAATACTTTTGGTTTACTTCATAACACAACAAGAAAATTTATCCCAGCCAACCAATATTTTGCTTGTTTCATTAACAACGGCCAAACCCAACTATTGTTAACCGGGTTTACAAAAAATTTAAGATTTTGCGGGCGAAACACTTATTCAACAACTTGTCTAGTACTTTTAGACGAACAAACGAATAAAGTAAAGTAAAGTAAAGTAATGCCTATTTTTTCAGGCGGGCTTAACGTCCAACTACCAAATTAGGTGTCGTGGACGGGGGCGGAAGCACCTACTTTACTATTAACATTTTTTTAACAAATATAAAATTTAGCAGTTATACGCTGGACTCGAACTGGGGTCCTCCCACTTACAAGTCCATACTCATAACCACTACACCAACACCCGCCCCACGAACAAACGAATATTTTGTTTTCAAGTTCCTAGTTTCATGATAATTGCATGAGTGCACGAAAGGAGTTAGATTGTAGTGTAATTCGAATAAAATCCAAATAAAAAATGGTAATTTTTGCTAATTTATATTTAATAAAAAAATAATAAATATTATTTTTAATTTCTCTCAGAGCTCCTCAAATTACATTTTATATAATTTTAATAAGAATTTAATTTTTGTCCAAATTTTCCAGTTGAAAGAATATCGTTTTACCGGAAGTACTTAAGAAAGGCTTTTATAATGTAATTTTGGTTCCAAGTATTTTATTTTCAATTATATGTTACGAATTATATTTTAAATTTGTATTACAAAGAAGTCTTGTATGTTTTTCACATCAGATGTTTTTTAAATTGTTAGAATATGTGCGATGTGGGAAAGTGTATGTAATAAAGAAAAATGAGAATCAGTGATATTTGAGCATCACTATTCGGCAAGTTGGTTTCAGTTTACTGAAAGAACCAATTGTTGATTGAATTTTTTCAATTCTTTTCGAAACGATTTTCCTCAATTAGTTTCATTTATTAAACATTTGATGATCTTACACTCTATTTGAAATTGTTGCGTTGTAAAAGGGCTTTTCCCCGGCTTGAAATACTATATTTTGTTTTTCTACAGCAGTTAATAATATTTAATGAAGGATATGAAAACTGGTTAAGAATATAAG
>JAAEAF010009081.1:0-49062 GCA_011037195.1 Triatoma infestans
TCTGAGACAGGTTGTCAATGGGTTAGATCGCGGTAAAACAGCATTTCCTTTTGATGCAAAAGAACAATTTGAGAAAAAGTCAATGTTGTATGTTTTCAGTCATTCACATCACGAATTTGTAAACTTTCTATGAATTCCGATCTTTACTGTCAACAATTAGATAGAAGGTTCTTAAAAATGATCCAGCGTTATCCAGTTTTGGTCGTCAATTGCAAGAAAGTTTTTTTTTCAGCAAGATAACGCTCGGCCACACACCTCCCGCCACGAAAAAAAATTGAAGAACTTAATGTCATTGAACACTCTTTTACACCCATCTTATTTTCAAGACATTACTTCGTCCGAAGACCATTCATTTATTTCGGTCCATAGCATATTTTTTTTTTGCAAAAGAAAAATTTCCGAAATTGAAACTGGAGCATAGAAGTATTTTGATTCCAAACCCAAGAAATGGTTAACAGCAATGGGACCAAAAGGGCTAGCAGAAAGATGGCTTATAATCGTCAATCACAGTGAGCAATATTTTAAACAAGAATAAAAAAAATTCATGAAAAGTAATTGAAAAATAGATGATTATTTTGTTTACACCACGTTGTATGTATATTTGACTTTTCTATTGATTTAAGTCTTTGAAATGTACTTGGTATGGATATGTTGTAGTTGTAGCTTGTGGAGTGAGCGGTTTTGTAAAATAATATATGTTTAAGAGAGAGAAGTATCAGAAATAAGAAAGTAGTCATCACTACTAACATTAAATATATTCTATTAAAATAATAACTACAAGTTATTTGCAAAGATATTATAAACTTATTAATATATTGTGGAACTGCACTGATTCTAAGATAGCGATTCCTGAAGTGTTCTGCTTCGATGTCTACAACAAACTATATTGAAGGAATGTCTTCTAATTGTTATTTCAAATCTTTCCCTGTGAGAAGAAGGGGTACACAATGCTATCAAGGTTCATGAACTCTTCCTGTAACAGTACTTCTTCTACCTGGGTTAACCTTTTTGCTAACAAGCTCGCATTTTTCTCAATTTTCTTCAATTAAAATAGATATAATTTCTTGCATCCATTACACTTTAATACGAGATGGAAAATATGAGATGGAAGATGCTGAAATAAAGTCCGTCCTCCTTAGTTGGGGGACTATTGGGGAGGGGAAAAATATATATACACAGAGACTAGTTTCTAAAAACTACCTCTTTTTCCCCAGGCAGTTTAAGGGATCTCAAAACGAATATTTCCGGTGAATACGCAATACTTCCTCTTATTAGCAAGTTAAGAGACGAGTAAAAATAATAAAATTAAAATTAAGAAAAGTAATATATAATTTTTGTGAAAGATAAATTTATGATTTGATTATAAAAGCTCTATCTATATATATGTATGGAACATATGTGCGTTTAGGTGTGTTTATGTGTGGGTATATACATATACTCGTATATATGTAAAGATTGAAGGTGTTGTCACTGTAACAACGTTCACCATAATTCCATTAGCCTTCACAGATCGTATCTGTTCTGTTTAGTGGTGCCGGGTATACCAGTTCCATGCTCTTCTACTTAGTAATTTGCTTGTCCCTCAATCATCCCGCGCGCCTCATCCATACCAGTCTTCTAGTTCCACTTCACAGTCTCCTCCACATCAAGTCCTTGCTCTTGTTGTTGTGTTATTCTAGTTGCCTCCCAGGCATACTACTCCACTATATGCTCTTAACTTCTCTCTCACTCTACATAAACATCACCATGCTATATGGGGACATCACTTTTTTTTAAAAAAAAAAGAAAAGAAAGGAAGCTCCCGATGGACCACTACAACACCACTATTATAGACAATATAATTACCGGGGTTATTTCCCCCTCCCATATACACTACAAAGAGGTTATAGGTACATTCTTTTGAGGCCATACACACACTTATATATATATATAGATACAATTTTTGAAGAGTTCTTTTTGTCCATATAATCTCAGTCTACCATCTTCCAAAGACAAAAAAAAAATTTTCTGTTATTATGTCTGGTAGTTTTTGTTTCTTGAAAAATATCTGTTATTATAATAAGGAATAACCACTCAAGATGTAAAACATTATAAATAACTATATTCTACAATTATAATTTATTAAAAATATCTATTTAAAACTACAAATCAAGAAAAATGTGTGCCAAAACACGACTTTATCCCTTTATAATGGGATTGATGATGGACAGAAATGTTCTGGTTTGAATGAACAAACAAAATATGGCTAACACTGTATAATATAAGAAGTGACACTGACTGTCTGGACATTACACTTAAAATGGTAAAATATGTTAAGAGTGTTAAAAGGTAATGACACGTTGTGACTGCCGAGTGACCTCAGTTGTATGAACTGTATTTATCTATCTCCCGTCACTGTATTTATGTAGTTTTTCCCACTCTAGTCCGAGAGAGTGGTTCTGTCATTTTGCCTCTCTTTCTCTGCTATGGATCCACTCTTTGGATCCTATTACATCCTTCAGTCAATATCTCCTCAATGTTGGTGTGTTCCAAATTTACTTATCCTTTCCACAAAACCCTGCCACTTCCAGATGGTGACATTTTAAAAAGCCATGGTAACCTTATGTATGACTTTCCCTTACTCCTAATAAGAGGAAATACTACGATCCTGTCAATGTTGGGAAGTGTGTTTTTATCGGAATTGCATTGTGTGTGTGTGCGCGCGCCTATCAATAAAATATCTCAAAAACGAAAAGTTGCAAAAATGTGTAACTTAGTATTTCGTTTAGATACCAACACCAGTATATAAATACGATGACTTCGGGCAAAATCCATTATCCATCCGGAAGCGCCATTTTACTTAATAGTTGTTTTTTGCCCAGTTTTACACGATTTTGTATATATAGAAACTAGCTAACCCGACCACGCGTCGCTGTGGCTCAGTCTGATTTTTAGGCTTAACCATGCTTGATTTTGATAATTTGATTCGATGCTTTGGAAGACCCTGTCTACTAATTCTTCTTTTGAATGTACAATGTTGCAAAAATTAGATGGGAAGGTGATTTTTCTCGTTTCCGGATTTGTAGGAGCAGTGCCGTTATCGAGTTCGAGGTAATTGTCTTGAAAATATGGCAGCTGTTGGATCGTTTTGAAGTTGAACTCTCATATTCGTTGTTAAATAATTTTTTTTTTTACTGTGCTCCAAAGAGTTGAATATTTCAAGCAGGCATGCAGTTCATCAGGTGGTGTTGAGCTATGTATCACTGGAAGCGTTTGCCTAAAGTCACCAGCTAGTAACATCAATGCTCCACCAAATGGAACCTGATTATTCCGCATGTATTTCAATGAATAGTCTAATGCTTCCAATGACTTCTTATAAGCTATTGTACAGTCTTCCCATTCCTTTCAGCATCAGAATCTATCCCATTCCTGATGTTTTAGAAATGTTACATATTGGGTTTTCTATGAAGTGCATGTTTAAGACATGACAGTTTAAGAATTGTATGCGCTGTTCTACCTCCTTCCATCAACTTAGCAGCAATACTTGAAGAAGCAAGTACTAAAGCAATATGGCCGTTTGAACGGATTTTAATTCGGAATTTCCCGTTTCTATGGGAACTTCGGAATAGAGATACTTATAAGTAGTTGAGAAAGAGGTTCAGAGAGTGAGCCACCATCGGCAAGGTCTGAGTCTGTCTATTTCTGCCAACCTGGCGAAACGCTCGGAGAAGTTCCCGTTTCCGTGGGAACTTTGGAGTAAAAAAGTATATATAAACACTCTTTATATAGAAATGCAACATTGTGTATAAAATTTCAATTCAATCCATCGACTACTTTTCGAGTTTTGCGGCCACAAACATACGGATGCTGAATTTTTTATATATATAGAGATAGATGTCTATCAGTGCAGTAAAAAGAAGTGAGGGAAGGGAGTAGCTAAGTAGTTAGGAGTCTCTCTACAGCTCACTGCACTGAGAAAGCTCCGGGCGCCAATGACCATAGATGTTGACCCGCCCTAAATTAAAAATAATAATAATAATAATAATCTATGGTCAATATTCCAAGTTTGAAGAAAATCTGTATACCAGAAGCACTTTTATATTTTGGATTGGGATGGATATTCAGTTAAGGGTAAAGCTAGGAGAGATGACGCACATTTCAAAGTTATGCCCTGTATCAAAATATAGAAGATATATTAAAGAGATAATGCTTATAAAACATATGCCAACTACTATTATCTACAAAAAAAATGTTATTTTTCAAAATAAAGACATTCTTATTTATTCCAAAAACAAAATACAAATACACTACATTTGGCCGTCTCACCTACTATTGTAGGATAGATGACGCACCATAGGTAGGAGACCACTCCTCTGTGAAGGTAACTTTGGCTGATTGACATGAAACTTGATAAACACTATGTCTACGAGTCCAACTTTAACGATAGCTGGAAATCATTCATTTCAATTGCAATTAATATAGTATATAAAAAATAAAAAAATTTACTAAGCGTTATGGAAATTCACGTTGAAATTCATACGCTGATGCGTTTAAATGTTCGAAGAACACAGAAGAATGCACAAAATAATTGAAGAATTTTGCAATATGTTCGCTTCTGATCTCTCTACTCCTCGACTAACTTCCATGACGCCACGTGGTGGCAAACAAGAGAAGTAAAGCCTGCGTCTTCTCTCCTACCCCCGTCATCTCTCCTAGCTTTACCCTACGTAAAATAATACCTGTATAAATAAATAATTTCTTCTTTCTTTTTCGGCGCTACAGTCCAATGTGAACCTTGGCCTCCCTCACAACACTCCGCCAGTCATCTCGATCCAGCGCCTTCATCCTCTCCACGCAGACACTCCCATGATTGTCAGGTCCCGTTCCACATCTTGCATCCATCTTGTTCTGGGGCGTCCTCTTCTTCTCTTTCCCTCAAAAATGTCCTTTACAATTTTTCTTGGCATTTGTCCCTCCGGCAACCTCTCAATATGCCCAAGCCAACTTATCCTTCTTGATTTAGCAAACCTTACTATATCCTCATGCCCTATTAGTTCATCAAGCTCTCTGTTTTTCCTTATCCTCCAGGTGCCTTCTGAGCATACTGGGCCAAAAATACGTCTTAATACCTTTCAGGGCTAGCTGGTCTTGAACTTTCAGTGTCCAGGTTTCTGCTCCATAGCACACCACCGGTCTTATCAGAGACTTGTATATTTTTAGTTTAGTTTGCCTGCCAAGAAGGTTTGACCTAAACATCTTATGAAGGCCAAAATAGGCTCTGTTACCTGCCATTATTCTACTTCTGATCTCATCACTTCCCTTGTTTTCGCAGTTCAGTTCTACTCCAAGGTAGGTGAATCGATCAACAGCTTCAAAGCGGTAATTGCTCACTACCAAATCACGTGGCCTTCTTCTGGTTGTGGACGCAGATACTACCACATACTTGGTTTTATCCTCATTAATTACTAGGCCAACTTTTTTACTTTCCTTATCTAATTCAATTAGTAATTGTTTTAGTGCAGTTTCGCTTCTAGCCAACACAACGATATCATCAGCATACCCAGCAATCTGCGTTGTACGACTTGCGAGGTTACCTCCCGGAACAATGTTTGCTACCGCCTTATGAAGGACCAAATTGAAAAGAACGGCTGATAATGCATCTCCTTGTCTTACACCAGCATTAAACTTTATTTTGCGACTGTATAAATAAATAAATAATACAAAATATGAAGTAAATTGAAGTAAAAGAAAGTTGTAACGAGTATTTCACAACAGATTTATTTAATTAATTAATTAATTAATTTATTTATTTAATGAATGACAACAATAATACATTGATTTTTTAACGTGAAACATGATCAGAAACAAATACATTAATTTTTTATTTAAATTTTTAATTTATTTCAATCGAAGATTTTTTTTTTTTTGTCCCTTAAGAGGATCTCACAATCAATCAAATACTATCATAATACATTTGGACAGGATTATTCCTGTAGTAAAGTATTATAATATATATATTGTATTAGTAGAGATATAAAGAAAGCAGATGGCCTAATCTGGATACAATATCCGGCCCATTATTGCTATTATTGTTTGTGGATTGTTGTTTATGGGATGTTCCCCCCCCCACTTTACCATTTATTTCTTGTTAAGGCTTGTTATGGGTGGATGTGAGGGGAGGGGCTTCAGATTAAAAAAAAAAAAAAAACCTACATCTGTCGACAAAATTTTCATAAACAACTTGTGGATACCTATAATTTAATCACAGTGTTGTTCAATTGCACTTGATATTTGTTTCATTTAACCTATTTATATTGGTGTAGAATAAAAAAGAATAGATACAGGAAAAAGTAAAGTATAGATACGGAATTAATGAAATATAAAAATATTATATAAAATGTATTATATAAAATAACTTCCACTTTAAGGTCTATTTTTTTTTTTTAATTTTATTAAATTGGTATTTTTTATGATAATGTTAATTCAAGTGGAATAATTTTTTTATATAAATATAAAAATATTCACACATTTTTTTAAATTTGAAGGGAAGGTAAAGTAATTTTAACATATGGAATTAGACAAATATAGTTCTTAGTATATAGTACGTAGTTATTTGTTATTCTATTCAACAATATTAGTTTATTTATTTGACACAAAAATAATGTACCAATTAAAGAAAAAAATAAATAAATAAATAAATAAATTAAAATATTAAAACAAATCTTGAATTTAAGAATTCAACTTTTTCATTTCACATATTCAAAAATCTGGTGTGAAACACTCACACAATTTTCTCTTACTCCAGTTCTCAAAATTATAATTGATAAAATTTTATAGTTAGTGTACCAAATTTAATGAAATTCGTCGAAAACTGTTCAGCAAAAGCGCACATCCGGTTTACTAATTTTTCTTGAAACTCGGAATTCTGGCCATCTATTTATTTATAATTAATTTTGTTTGAATTGTAGAATTGTATATAATCAACTATGATAGCACTTTAGAGAAAAATATAACTTCACCCTTCCCTTAAAAGTGCCCATAAATGAATTTTCCCAGAGAAATGTTTTAAATAAACCGTTGTAGATCTTTGTATGTGGAATTTGCTGCACCAAACAAATATAACGGTTTATAAGTTCCCTTAAAGGGCCGATTCTAGGAACTTTCCGCTCGGGCCGCTCTTAAAAAATTAATATATTGTCTAAATTAATATATATGTATAGACTGTTGTTTTAAAATGGAAAGTCCCCCCCTGTTCCCACCCTCTAATAAAAACTGCTAATATTTGATGGAAAAATATTAATTTTAATATTGGAACTTTAATCTCGTGTGACAAAATAGCCATTATTTTAAAAAAATTATAATTTTGAAAGCTTTTCCTTGTAGTTTATGGTATTGAATATATTTTATGTTATAAAAGATAAAATAGGATATCCAACGGGTAGTAGAAATATAAGATATAAAACGTGTGGCGTTAGCCTGTTGTATAAACAAGGTTATTGACCTATGTATTTGTATGCATTATAATGTATTTTTGCTTCATTGCAGTAGAAAACAAGGAGGGGGTGTGTTTTTAGTAGGAAAATACATGCGTACTGTATTCAGAAATGGTGGGGGAAGATAAGGTCACCAAAACTGTGAGACTGTGTATATATATATATGTTTGGGGACATGCGAGACTGCGCAGTGTTGTATACAGCCAGTTGTCACCAGACTGTGTCACCTCCCCCAGAATGAGTCACCGATAGTGGGGGGATATACTAACCAAAGTAATGTCACCATTGGTTGGGGTCGTATACACCAACCAATGACATTTCTAGTCTAACCCTGTTGTGTTGACAAACTATGACACAATGTGCACGCCTTCCTTTTCTTCACTGTAGTGTCACTGTAATAAGGGTGGGACAGAATTTTTTTTTTTTTTTGTTGTTGTGTTGTCAATGCGCGCGTCGCCCAAGCCTCTGTATCTATCAAACAAAGAGAGTCTTGTTCTTCTTATAATTCAGTGAAATCCCTTGCACAATATATTGACAGGTATTTAGAACGATCATATGGGTGTACTCTCTTTTTTTTTTTTTTAAAAATGAAAGAGAAATATTACTCTATAGATCAGAGCAACTAATCTGTAAAAGAGAGAAGGAGGAGGGGGTTTTACATCCTACAACTCTTCAAAACTATCCGGGTTGAAAAAATAAGTCCCGGCCATTATGCTAGTCTAACGAAACGTAAAGCCCCCCACATAATATCTATCCCTTCTATAATAGATATATATATTTTTTTTTTTTTATACAACAAAGAATGTACACAGGATTTTTGTTTTGTATTCACAATCCATTGACAAACAATAGCATAAAGGACAAAAATATCAGACAAACTGAAAACAGATATTTTTCTAAATGCCATATTTTTTAATTTTAACAATACATTGTTGTAAATATGGTTTTTAAGATTTTGACCTGCTGTTTATACCCTCGGCTTATTGTTCAATCAGATTCTAAATAGGGGAACAGAGAATATGTATTTCTTTTCTTATTCTTAAGATATTTATTTTTAAAAAAATAATTTTCTCTTCAAACATTTTTTTGAACATTTCCATTTAAGTTTTTATAAAAATATCATTCAAAAAAGATATCGATTGTGTCATTTTAACAAAGAATAAAAAATCCATTTATAAAAGGAAACAGTTTTAAAAGGCGGAACATAACTCCAGCTTAAATTGGTGGACTTAAATGGGCGAATAATAAATTTCAAGCTTTCATAGCTGAAGTTTTAGAAAATTTTTTGTTTGTCCATAAATACTAAGAGGTAAAAAGATATCATGGAGACTTGGCTCTGTGTGTTGAATTTTGAAATAGTAGCTTCAATTTTAGTGGAATAGATCTGATCACACGACTTGCTATTACTGTAATTAATTCAATTTGTGTAACATATTTTTTTTAAAATTGAACGGGTTACAAATATTTAGTAGTGCTGGTCATAAAAAACAAAAAAAATCTGGTGTGAAACACTCACACAGCTTTCTCTTACTCCAGTTCTTAAAATTATAATTGACAAATTTTATAGTTTGTGTATCAAATTTAATGAAATTCGTCGAAAATTGAAAAAACTGTTCAGTAAAAGCGCACTTCCGGTTTACTAATTTTCTTGAAACTCGGAATTTTGACAATTCTATTTATTTCTAATTAATTTTACTTTATTAATTTCACATGATAGAATTGTATAATCAATTATGATAGCATTTTAGAGAAAAACATAACCCCTACTCCTCCCCTAAAAGTGCCCTTAAATGAATTTTCCCAGAGAAATGTTTTAAATAAAAGTTGTAGATCTTTGTATGTTTAGTTTATAAATAAGTAGTTTTAAGAAAATCGTCGGACCCATTTTTGACAAAAATTGCGAAGAAATCATTTAATAATGTGGTAAAGTAAACGCACTTCCGGTTATCCAATTTTTTTTAAACAGAACTCACTAATAAAGTGAAACAGCACTTTAGATGAAAATCTAAACCCACCCTTTCCCCCCATAACTGCCCTTAAATGAATTTTCCCAGAGGAAATGTTTCAAAATAAAAGTTGTAGCTCTTTGTATTTGTAGTTGATATACTTAGTTTAAAGAAAAATCGTCGGAGCCGAGCCATTTTTGAGAAAAACGATAAAGTAAAAAAAAAAAAAAAAACCAACTAGTAAAGTGGTACTTCCGGTTGAGGAATTTTGACAGATAATGTACAGTCTGATCCCATAGTGATACCTAAACGGAATATCATAAAACACAATATAGGGTCCTTCAAAATAAAATTATACGCATTATAACGAATGCAGGCAGCCTGGTTCTTGCAAAATCAACAGCTTCATAAGGAACTGCAGCTACCAACAGTGAGTGACTAATTATATAAAAACAACTTCCGTTAACTTTATAAAAAAAAAAATCTACAAATCTCTAATAACAGCATTATCTCAAGAATCGGTTATAAACTAAACGGCAGAAGACTTAAACCTAGACTGATACAAGACGTTATGGATATTAGTGTATAATACTACGTTGTTTCTAATACTTACGTTTACTACGTTATTGTATAATACTTGTTTAAATTTCATTTCTGCGAAATGTTAAATTTTAGTTGTTGTTTTTTTTGTAATTTTACTCAATATTTATACCTAACTACGTTATAGCATTGTAGATTGCTGGTCTGGTTGTAATTTGTATTAAATATTAATCCAAATTAATTAATCCAAATAAAAAAAATGTTTACTTACATTACTGTTGTATGAGAAAACATTGCGGATCTTGTTGAATGGCCCTAACTAATTTCTTTAAACTTCGTATACCTAATATCTACGCACATAAATACCTATTACATGCTCTTAGAAAAATTTATTTATTACTTTCTTATTACTATTAGTAAGAGGAAGTATTGTAATCGTGACAAAATTTTCGATATCGAGTTTTCACCGGAAATATCCGTTTTGAGGTCTCCTGAGTCCAAAAAAGTGGTTTTTAGCGTATGTACGTATGTATGTGAACAGCATAGCTCAAAAACGAAAAATCGTAGAAAGTTCAAACTTGATATTCCGTTTAGGTATCACCATGGGATCTGATAGTAAGTTATTTGTCAAAATTCCACAACTGGAAGTACCACTTTAAGTGTTTTTTTTTTCCTCAAAAATGACTCCGACGATTTTCTTCAAACTTGTTACATCAACTACACATACAAAGAGCTAAAACTTTTATTTGAAACATTTCTCTAGGAACATTCATTTAATGGCACTTTTAGGGGAGGGGTGGGGTTATGTTTTTCTTTAAAATGCTATCATAGTTGATTATACAATTCTATCATCCAAACAAAATTAATTAGAAATAAATAGATGGCCAAATTTCCGAGTTTTAAGAAATTTAGTAAACCGGAAATGGGTTTTTACTGAACGGATTTTTTCAGTTTTAGACGAATTTCGTTAAAAATTTGGTACACAAAGTATGAAATTGTCAATTATAATTTTGAGAACAGGAGTAAGAGAATGTTGTGAGAGTGTTTCACACCAGATTTTTTTTTTTTGGTAGTTCTGGGGAACAATAGCTTGTAGCGATCCTCTAAAATACCACTTCAATAAAGCGTATGATTCAGCCACGTATGTATTAAGCCAAACTATACATTAGAAGCATGGCTAGAATTCCAAATTTGAAAAAAGAAAAAACTTGTGTTAACTAGAAGTGCGGAACTTTAGAGAATAGGTTTTTGAATTTTTTGAAACTTTCTTGAAAACAACCATAATGATTTCCTTTAATCCTGGAATACAAACTGCACCAGATTTATGCCTATCATTTTTTTTTTTAACATTTTTTTAGGAAAACTGATTTTAGGATGATTCTGAGTGATCTGTCAGTTAGAATAACCGGTTTCTGGCTTTCGCTAACGTCAAAATGTCGTCGTAAATAATTCTATATTGTACACTGTTTTTCAAGGCATCATGTCATTGGTCACAAATTTTAGCAAGCTGCGAGGGGGGGGCCCTAAATTTTCTGCGAACAAAGCACCCAAATAATAAATCAGTCATACATTTCTTATATATAATGTACCCTCAAATTTGATGTTTTTGATGTACTATCTATCCATATTAAATCTTTACGCTGCTGTGATTAATAAAGTCCAGAAATGTGGATCCTACAATGTAAGGACATTAATCTAAAAAAAGATCGTTTCAAAATTGCAAAAAGAAATTCCCCAAAATTTAAAATATAATGATCAATAATCTGATGTCATTTTTACCCTTAAAAAAAATAATAAAAAGAAACTGACAAACAAACGGAAAAAAATAAAATAATTTAACTTTAATATGGTCCAATTTAATGTCATCACTATTACGAGTATGTTCAATACATATATGAAAGCGTCACTTATTATGAAAAGTGACGTGGACGGACGGAAGCTAACCTATTGTGTTCGAGTTGCTACGAATAGTTTACAATGAAAGAAAATGATTGCATCATTACCGATTTTTTTTAATGTTGACAATAAATTATATAGGTTTGATGGTGAACTATAGAAATATTGTGACATAGAACGGTATAGAAAAGTGACGTCGGGGTAGTTTTGTAAGTCTGATGGTGTTCTATTGAATGTTTTGTTCACGTGTAAGATGATGATTAGGGCAAAGTCTGTTGTCTGGAAGGGATGTAATTCTTGTCTTTTAACTAGGTGACAGATAAATGATATGTCACTTTAGAAATGGATTTATTAATAAGTGTGAGTTTGCACGTAAAATAACGTTTATATATATATATATTTTATATAAACAAGCTAAAACGAAGGAAAAAGATTTTGAGATTCGGTCTTTTTAAAAAATAAGAAAACTTAAATTTTTGCCAACGTTTCGACAAATATATTGTCTTTTTCAAGGCATAAAAAAAAGAAGTATTAAATAATCTTCAAAATATAACAAATTTAAAAACTTATATATAAATTTGGAAAATAAAAAGTTGAGAACACCTCAACATCACAGAGAATAGTGAATACAAAAACAATAGGTGAAAAAGACAATATATTTGTCGAAACGTTGGCAAAAATGTAAGTTTTCTTATTTTTTAAAAAGACCGAATCTCACAATCTTTTTCCTTAATATAAGAACGGTCGAGAAGAATCTTCCATACAAGCTAAAACTTTTATATACGTAAATACAACCAAGATTCCCAATTAATTTACAAATTTGAATGAAATATCTGATGCCGCCCTTAGATTTCTTAATAGTTATATTTTTTAACGCATATTGTGCACTGCAACCAGGCGAGGTCTATTGTAAATCTCGCCAATGCCGGAATGAGACATCACCCAAGAAATCTTAAAATCTGAAAAGGATCCAGGAACGAATACATACCTAATAGGTGCCCTGTTTCAATGATAATGATTCCATCAGGAGGTTTATTGAACTTTTTTCCAACTCTAACCCCTTACCCACGGAATCTGCAGTTGCTTGGTAGCAAGTAGTATTTCTACGCCTAACATTTAAGGCACCCCCTGATCTAAATGTTTCTCGAGGATATTTGTCGATATATGAAGTCTATCTGCTTAGACTGATAAAGGTCTCCGATCTTTTCCGGTCTTATTTGCCCGTCACTATCCTGACTTCCTCTTTGTGTCTAAGCTGTTCTTGAAGAAGTTGGTCACTTATCCCACAAAAGTGTTCTGGCCCATAAAGAAGTTATTGCGTCTTTCCTTGCAAGGATACCCAGCCTCCTTGATGCTCAAATTTATCAAAATGAAATGCCTATAGTTATTTGCCGATTTGGAAAGAAAGTTGTTTTTTCAATTTGCACCATAATGCCATAAAAACATTAGACATTAGGATCTTCAGTTGAAACTGCATTCTAGTTTTTAGTTTCAACACTTGGGTTTCATCCATAATGCAATGGACTTCTTCAGAATAGTTGCTAGTTTGAGTTTTAGTATCAAAACAGTTGTCCGTATACGATACAAATGATACAAATGGACAAAAGGTAGTTTTGTAATAATAAATCATTAGAAATAGATTTGCCAAAAATTTGTTGAAAAATGATTGCAATGTTTTAATCATTGTCTTATTTTCTGTATAGATAATGATCTAAAGAATAACAGATTCGGGGTTAGATCTGTTCAAAGTTTCGTCTGGATTGCATCCGGTTGATATAAAAAAATCCCCAAATAGGAGCCTAGCACTGGTATAATAAACTTCATCTCGAAGAATTGCCGAAACATTATAGTGATTTTTTCAGCAGAAATAGGAAATGAATAAATAAAATGTAAAACAAAAATGATAAATTTGAAAACTAGCAAGCTAATTAAAAAATACTTCTTTAATTGAATGAAATCAAGTAATCAATAAGGTAATTAACAAATGGATGTTTCGTTTTGCGTTCGTAATTGAAATCAAACCGAACAAAACTCGTTGATAATAATTTTGCCAACAAAAAGTCTTTTAATTAGCATTTCTGATTGACAATAAAAATTACCCCCAATTATTGTTATTCTCCAACAAAACCGTATGCTACTGATGATTACGATATACATATATAATACAAAACAGAAAAGTCTCATGATTTGCTTTTATATTAACCCTTGAATAACCCTATGCTACTATGCTATCCAGCGTACAATAACCCTTCAATCAATAATTAAGTGGTCCCAGTTATTAAGGCTTATTTACTACATTCATCCCCCCCCCTCAACTCAATACCTACTTTCAACCCTTTCTGTAAAGTTAAGTGGCACACACATATATATATATATATATATAACATAAAAATAAATAATAAAAATCTATCTGAAGCTAAAATTTTCATATCGATTACATTCTGATAGAAATGGTCATCAAAAAACGAGTTCTGATGTTGTTCACTTGGAATAGAAACTTTATTGGCAATAAGAAAGAGTTTTGAGATATGAAAGGAACAAGTACGTAAATTTTGTAAGTTTCTTATCAAATAACTGTTTCAAATCATTGAATTCTTTAATTCTGAAAAACTATGGAACATAAAGACATTTTAGAGCTATGATTATCTACGATTTTGAAGAGGGGCTAAATGAGGTGTTCAGTGCTTCCAGCGCTTGCTACAAGTCTTTAGTGATGAAGCTTGATCTCGCGCGAATGTGTTCAATTGTTTTACTGAATTTGAAAAAGGTCCGCAATATCTCACTAATTTAGCATCTCAGTGGATGATCAGCTACACCTATAACATTTAAAATGGAGCAATTTTTGGAACCCGGCATGCCGGCATAAATCTCTTCACTAGCGTTTTGTGTTACCGAGTCAGCAATAGGCATCACCAAGAATTTTTTGCAACAGGGAAGTCAATCAATGAAGGAATAGGGAACTGGAGAAGCACAGGAGGGTAGCCAGTCATTTGCACAAAATAGGTGCGACGTTCTAGTCCTTTGCATCAGAATAGTGACGAGGGAAGAAAACAGTGTACGAGTATCTAGGACAGTGTCCCAGTTTCACTAATACGAGGTTCTGCATATTTTGGAGGACAACACTCTCAAGAGAATAACCTTAAAGCTTGGGGGGAGTTAGAGTTTAAAGATATCTTGAGATATTGTAGTCAGACCAATAGATTGCTGGGGAAAGCTTCTTATGAGGGATTTGTTTATGTGTGAGGGGGGACACATTGACTTAGGCCCCGCATCTTCGGGCATCCATTAATAATAATATTTGAAAACATTGCTGCTGTTCAAAAAAAATGCTAGAAGCTGATTCAAGATCTACATATGAAATGATAGAAAGGTCATTGAGCGTTGGAGATGGCATTAGTCACACCATTCTGCACAAACATCTTAATGTAAGAAATAGTTGCTTGCTGTTGTAGTCCATATTTTCTAAGGATGCTAACTATTGCGAGTTAGTAAAGAAACTTAGATAATTTTGAATAAAGACTTGCAGAAGTCGACTTTTTGTAACTGGTGACAAAAAATAGATTACCGTTTTTAGGACGCTTTAATACGTCAAAATGCAAAATTATTGAATGCAATTTTCTTCAACAATACTAGGACCTGTAAAGGCTTTATTTTGGAAGGGCAAAAGGAGCAGTGCAAGTAAACTGATACTTTAGTGCTCGCCTGCTTGAAAATTTGGGCACAATGAATGCCAGATGCTTAAATGTACCAACACAACAATTACTCTTCAAACTCTGCCAGACAAACAGCGAGTTTTTTGATTGCCAAAGGGATCTAAATTACTGTACATCCACCATACTCGCCAATTTAGCCATATGTGATTTCTGGTTCTTCTTTAGGATTAAAAATGTTTTGATGCATCGATGCTTTCATTCTAAAAAGAGGAAATTGATTGATGAAATTTTTTGAAAGACATCTCTTCGTATGAATGGGGCTGAGGCTTTCAAGTTGTGAAAAATAAGGTATAACACTTTCTCACAGCTCAAAAAACAAACTGAATGACGCTCATAATTTCGCCAATCCCATTTTGTTATTCTCATAAACAAAAAAAACAACTTTAAAATGAATCAAATTATCTATGGATGATAATCTTCATCGTGACCTTGTTCACTAAAAGAAATAAATTTTTTGAAAACCAGCTATTTTTAATAATACCCGCATATACTGTATTAACAAATCATGACCATAGTTTTTGTAGATATTATTTTAGATTTAGAAGATTATGTCACACATATTGCACAACATAGGTAATTTTGTATGGAAGATTATGATTGCATTAATCACTGATTTATTTTTATTGTTAAAATTTTTGATTGTAAATACATGTTTCTTTTACATTATTAATATCATTCTATATTTGCTCTTACTTTAGGTTAACCGTTAAGATAGATAAATTCAATTTTGATAAATCACAATCAATATTAGAGAAAAATTTATCACATTTTTTTTTTTTTTAAAGTAGTCTGAATAGACGACTCATAATTTAACCCAATTCTCTAATGTACGTACTAAAATCCAGAACTCTGCCAAATCACGCTGTATCAATTTCCAAGAAGTAATGTACCAACTAAAAATGTATTGCCTTTATTTTAGATAATTTATTACTAAAATTAAAGAAAATTGTTTCATTCCCTTGGATTCAAGAGTGTAAGCAAAAAAAAAAAAAAAAAAAAATGAAATGCCAACTCAAGTAAACAGTAATATTACAAATGTCTAGAGAAACATTCATACAGTATTACTAAGTAAACAATATGTACAACTATATACAAACAGACGTACTTTTTGGTCGTTTAGTTCCATTTAAAACAAAGAAAAATAGAAAATAAACAAAATATCTTGAACTTTAATTATACAGGGTGTCCCATTTAAACGGACCACATTTGAAATAACTTTTAAACGAAGAAAGATATCCAAAAAAAATTGAACATAACGTTTGTTGAAGTAATTGCGCTCTAGTTTATGATGTTGTTAATGTTATTTGATTTTATTGCCGCGTTTCACCTCCAAAGAAAAAAAATCTGGTGTGAAACACTCACACAACTTTCTCTTACTCCAGTTCTCAAAATTATAACAAACAAATTTTATAGTTTTTGCACCAAATTTAATGAAATTTGTTGAAAACTGTAAAAACTATTCATTAAAGGCGCACTTCCGGTTTACTGATTTCCTTCAAACTCGGAATATTGGCCATCTATTTATTTCTAATTATCAGAGACATTTTCCGTGGTAGCCTGCTTCGTTTTGTGGTCATCGACCGGTTTCGGGCGTTCGCCCATCTTCAGGATGCGTTTTTCAGACAGTGTGCCAACACAGACTCGTACAGAGACTTAGCTTCACACTAACTGAGGTGTGTTTTTTAAAAACTTGAGGTGAGTATTTTAAAAACACACCTCATTAGTGAGGAAACTAATTCTCTGTACGAGTCTGTGTGTGGCAAACACTGTCTAAACGCATCCGAAGATGGGCGAACGCCGAAACCGTCGATGACCACAAAACGAAGACAGGCTACCACGGAAAATGTCTCTGTGATCCGCTTTCCACTCTGGGCGGAACCCCACCCACCACAATAAAATTCTAATTAATTCTTCGTGATGATAGAGTCGTATAAATCAAGTATGATACCACTTTAGAGGAGCTGTACCCCACCCCTTTCTCCTAAAAGTGCCCTTAAATGAATTTTTTCCAAGAAATGTTTTAAATAAAAGTTGTAGATCATTGTATGTTTAGTTTATATGTGCAGTTTCAAGAAAATAGTCGGTGTCATTTTTGAGAAATCGCGAAAAAGTGAAAAAATCATTTAGTAAAGTGTTAAAACAAAAGCACTTCCGGTTATCCGATTTTCCTCAAATTCGGAATTTCAACAACATATTTAATTCTAATTAACATTATTTAAATGAGCGAATTGTGTAATAAACTGAAATAGCACTTTAGGGGTTAACCTAAACCCACCCATCCCCCAAAAGTGCCCTTAAATGAATTTTTCCAGAGAAATGTTTCAAATAAAAGTTGTAGCCCTTTGTATATATAAATGATGTTATAATTTTAAAGAAAATCGTTGGAGCCATTTTTGAGAAAAACGCAAAAAAGTAAAAAAAACAACTAGTAAAGTGGTACTTCCGGTTGAGGAATTTTGACAGATAACGCACAATCAGATCGCATGGTGATACCTAAACGGAATATCAAGTTTCAGCTTTCTACGGTTTTTCGTTTTTGAGCTATGTGTTCACATACACACACACACATACACACAGACACACACACAGACCATTTGCTAAAAACCACTTTTTTGGACTCAGGGGACGTCAAAACGGATATTTCCGGTGAAAATTCGATATTGAAAACTTGACACGATTACAATACTTCCTCTTACTAGGAGTAAGAGAAAGTAAAAATAGAAGAAGGGCTAAATCTAGCGATCTGGAAGGCCATCTTACGGGTCCCTGTCTCCCGATCCAGCGGCTACTGAACACCTCATTCACTTCGCCCCTCGCCAGATCTCGCCAGATTTAACTCCACTTGATTTTTTTCTTTGGGGATATCTCAAAGAAAAAATTTGTATCAGGGAACCAACAACTCCAGAAGCACTTAGAGGAGACTTAATCAAAACCTGCTTAGCAATTCCGGCAGACGTAATACGGTTAGCAACTTCATCTGTTGGTCAGCGACTGCGCTTGTACCGGTTAAGTGGAGGAGGTCAGTTTGAATAAATATGAAATATTACTTTCTCTTATTTTTTTTAATAGATTTTTGCAAATAAACTGAAATATTGTTTTGTTTTAATGATGTTTTACCTGATTTTTAAGTTCCTTATGGTTTTTTAAAATAGGTTTCAAGTGTTGTCAGCATTTGAACTCACTTATTTATTAGAAATTAATAAGAAAATTCGCTTTTAATTTTAGTTTATGAAACAAAGAAATAGAAAAAAACAACGAAAATTTAATCTTTATGGTTGAATATCTCGGCAACGTTTGAAATTAACGGCATTTTTCTTCATTTTTTTTAGTAGTTTTCAATACAGTAGTAAAAATGGAGGATCAAAAGAAAATCGGAACTTTCAATCACCGATTTCAGGTGTAAGGCGGCAATAAAATCAAATAACATTAACACCATCATAAACTAAAGCGCAAATAGTTCAACAAACGTTATGTTCACTTTTTTGATATCTTTCTTCGTTCAAGAGTTATTTCAAAAGTGTTCCGTTTAAATGGGACACCCTGTATATTCACTAAATTTGTTTGATTATTTAAGCATTTGTAATAATGTATGATAATTATTCTTACTGAAATCATTAATTAATTTTGTGTTAAAAATTATTTAATACATCCTTAAACTACTATTTTACTTTGGATTATACATTTGTTAATTAACTCATTTTGATCTACAATTCAAATTTACAATAAAGTTTTTCACTCAAAGTAAAACTGCAGGAGACTTAAATTTGATAATCACTAGCCAATTTTGTTTTGGTTTTCGCGATATTCTACTAAAATGGCATCAACGATTATTCCTTGAATTTAATAAAAATTAATCTTGTAATATTAAGGACTGTTATATCTAAATCCGGGACACAAATTCAAAAAATATTAGCATTTTTTTTCAACGTGTAAGAAAGGAAGATACTGAAGAAAATATTTTGTCCGCAAATACTTCTTTTTTTTTGAGGGTTCTGCACTGTGACCATTGTTGATCTATTGTACCCCCTCTGGTGCCGAAGATTGAGCTCCCAAAAGAATCCCAATATCCTGGAAGGTTCTAGGGTAGGTATTTCCTCCTCCCCTATCTGGTAACGGCCCAGATTACTAAATCTTCTTTGAATGACGGCATCACAGTCTGTGTGAGGAGGTGTATCGGAGTTTCCTCCATCTCTCCACTTGAATCTGCATGTGCCATCATCTTCTAGGCCACTGCTTCCTAGGTGTCCCCTAAGTCTGCAATGTCCTATAAGGAATCCCGTAAGAATACGGATCCTATTCTTACTCAGACTGATGCAGGCTTTCGACCTTACCTGGTTATAACCACCCAGACAGACCTCAGTCCGCAAATACAGGAGAGAATATTGAAAATGAGATAAAAAAAAAACAACTCGAATATAATGAATTATATAGTGAATAGGATTTGGAAAGAATGGTAAAGCGTGGGATATGGAAGTCCTGTTCACTGGTAGATCATGATTTCTGGATATTAGAAGTGATAAGACGGAGTTAAGAGCCTCCAGAAAGAATGAGTAGAGGAGGCTATGCCGCATTATGGTCTGCAATGTCAAAGAAGAAAGATGTAATGAATAAAATGAATGGCCTTTTATATCTAGTAAATATACCAAGTTTTCAGATAAACTTCGAAGAGATTTGAAACAAAATTCTGAAAAGACCGAAAATTTGCATTTAATAAATCGGTATTATTGGAGGTAAGTTTTGGAACAAAATTTGCATACATAACATGATTTGAAAAACTGTTAAAATTATTATTATTGTGATTATTTTTTTTTTTAACAATACTGCTCCTATTTACCGACGAATTTCAATAAACATTATATTCGATCTAGAAATTGGGTTTCAGAGGTATTTAAATGGTGCACAGATAATCGCATGGAGTTAAATACCGATAAATGTTCAGTAATAACGTTCTCCAGGAAGGCAAAGCATGTCAGAGCCAGTTACTATCTGGGTGAGGTAAAGGTCAAGAGAAAATTGAAATTGTAAAAGATTTGGGTGTCCTGCTGGACTCAGGTCTAACATTGAGTCCCCACGTAGACTATGTATGCAGGGAAGCATCCAAATGTCAAGGCTTTCTCTGGAGGCATTGCAAGGAAATTGTTGATGCAAAAGGCTCTTTTGGTTTTGCACAACGCACTAGTCCGTACGAAGCTAGAATATGCATCTATTATATGGTCTGCATATACTGCTGAGGGCATCAAGAAAATCGAAAGGATTCAAAATAAGTTTGCCTACTTCTTGAGGAGAAATAAAAGGCTGTCAGAAGAAATCTTTTTAGAAATCATTGGAAAAGAGACGATGCCGGAAAGACCTCCTATTTATATTCAAACTGTTTAATGGAGTTATAGACTGCCCCCAAATTACTAGCAAGCCTTTCTTTTTATGTGTCTCCCGTTAGACTGAGACAACTCAAAGCACTGGCACTTGAAACCATCGCCATCAGATTTCCCACACCCTACTACTTACATGTATATACGGATGGTTCGGCAAGAGCAGCAAATTCAAATGCTGGTGCCGGTGTTTACAGCATCTGTTTTCGGTGCTACGCACCGGTGGGAAGAATAGCCACAAACTTTGATGGTGAAGTGCTTGCCGTGTTGATGGCACTGCGAGAGCTGTCAAAAAGAGACGAACCCTGTGCGGTCATTTTGGTTGATTCCCAAGCTGCAATTATGGCCATCACATCTAACAACATAACTGACTCTAGGAGTGTGATAGATTGCCGCACCACAATTGATGGACACCTAAGACAAGGACGTAAACTTGCCCTCCAATGGGTATCTGCTCATGTTGGAATCGAGGGCAATGAGCGAGCGGACAGATTGGCTAAGCAGGGTGCAGGAATGGAACAACCAGAATTGCCTATCCCATACAGTGGTTCAAAACGACTGATTCGGAGCTCCTTGCTGGAAAAAACAAAAATGGATTTGCCACAAGGCACAAGGCACAAAAGCACAAGGACGCCAGTGGGAAACCCTCTCACATCATGACGGCATGATACCCGCTTCAGCACCACGCTATGTCTCAGTCGCGTGTTTTAGGATGGCAACTGGACACGATTATTTAAAAAAGCACCTCCGAAGAATAGGAATCTCGAGGGACTCAAGATGCCCCCTCTGTGATACCGGACAGGAAATGACGGCATCTCATTTAGACACGTGTCCTTCTCTTGAGGATGTAAGAGAAAATTACAAAGATGACAACCGGTGGATACACCAGGCAAATTTATATTGGGCTGCAAGGGAGCGTATGGATAGTATCCAAGAAAACGCGATGACATAAGGAAAAAAAAAAAAAAAAAAAGACTGAGACAGACTCCGACATTTGCACTACCAATTTCAGCATCTAAACATTCAGCCAACAGAGATCTAATCACTCGTTGCTGCAGAAGCTGGAATAACTTAATTCCCTCTGAAAAGGAATTAATTTATATTAATAAAAGTTATATTAAAAATCTTTGCATCGCCCCTAGTGCTTGTGTGCTGTTTATTTATTTGTATTTATGTATAATCATGTAGTAATTTTTTTTTTTTTCCTCTTGTGAATATATAATTTTTTTTTCTTTACTTTTTCTCAGAACAAATTGAAGCGCTAACATATACTTCTTTTCCCTTGTATTTGACTGCAATTTTTATGGTCTAAGTGACTGTTATTGCTGTACAAGATAAAGAAATAAAAAATAAATATAAGGTGAGCACTTAAATTCTTAAAAAAATATAAATATATATAAAAAAATTAAAGATTAACAACAATATACTTTATAATTAAGTTAAGATTTTTTATTAGACTTTAAATAATATAAGAATTATTTAATGGTTGGTTTATTTTTTAATTTAATGAATATTAATTTATTTATTATATATTAACACCATTTTTTGTTATATCTGTATAATTATTGGTTATTAGTGTTATAGAGAAACAAAAAAATTAAGAACGCTGTCGAAAATAGTGGAGGGGGGACTCGAATGATGGCTATAGAGTAGGCGCTCAGATTTACATATGTCCTGTGCGTATATATATATATATATATCAGAACAAGTGTGTGTGTGTGTGTGTATGTGTGTGTGTGAAAGAGAGAGAGAGAGATATTTGAGACAATCAACACTCTGTACGATTGATGGAGTTAACAAGGGTTGATTGGGAACCATCTAATTGGTTTGGAAAGAGAAATACTCTATTCAATTCTCTGCTTCCAATATTTATCCTATTCATGCTGCTCTTGGCTCTTCGTTCCCTATATATCTTTCTTTCTCACACTGTCTCTCTCTTTCTCTTTTTGTATGAGTAAGAAAATATAACAAGATGGTTGGTTGTTGCTATATTACTACGAAGTGAAGGGGGGCAGATGTCGGTTGATGGTACGGCTCATACAGTATCAGCTGTCCGTTGGCAGATGTACAACCCAGAAGGACTGTACCCCACGATAAATAAGGCACACCCACGCTCACCATAGCATGCATATCTCTGTCTCTTTCTTAGACACACACTCACACACACATTCACGCTCACAGGAGAGGAGTGAGAGAGATTACTTAAATAAAACATATATCTGCCCTCTAGTAAACTTCTGCCTACGTCACTGCCTTAATTAGTATTAAACACTGTTTTTTCTTTATCATTTTTTTTTTTCTTCATATATATACTATATTTATATAAACTGATATTAATCTTCATATACATGATATCCAAATTAGATTTTGAAATTTTACAAAAAATAATACTGGATTTAGAAAAAGAGGTAAAATTAATAAAAAAAAAAACATATAATCTAAAGAGAGACAAGGTTAGCCTAATCTATGAAACCTCACGTTCGAATCAAGGCAGATTGATTCAGCAAGAGCCCTTGAAGTTTTTACAGCTACGATAACGGGCTGTATACTCTGTAACTAGGGAAATCAGTGCCCTAAGGCCAGATAGTGCACTGGAAGAAGCTCTGGGCGCCAATAAACATAAATGTTTATGTGCCTTAGAAAAAAAAAAAATGCAAGTATAAGGTTGAAGGTAGGTTAAGTTAAGATTGTTTTATAATGAAAACTGGAAACGTTAATAATAAAAACGTTATTAGAACGTTACGTTATTGTTTAAACATTGCTGTATTATTTTCTTTTATTTTAAAGACCTTATTCTGCCGCATTAAAAAATTTTTAATGAAATTTTAGTATAATTGTCTTAATGATGTTAATGGAATAACACCTTCATCAATAAGTAATAAGCAATTATTATAAAATGACGTAAGAAATGCAACCAAAGCAAAGATAGAAGAAAACTGCATAAATTGAGATGATGGACTCCGTCTGAGCGGAACTCATAAAATTAAAAAAGTCCGTCTTTAAAATTATCCGTCTGAGTGGATAAAATTAAAAAAGTCAATTATCAGTAGCTACATCAACTTCAATCTTAAAAGGTTCGCCAAGACCGCCATTAACGTTAGAATAAGCAAATCCAATGAATGGTGGCCTGGAATTGGTGGTGAATGTCGCAAATGACAATACATAACTTGATTACTTGCAATTACACATAATTTATATTTAATGAATGTTTACTGAGTAAGGAAAGATAGTCAATGATGTAGGTAGAGTGACCGAACGAAGAGTTATAATAGAATGATGTAGCTTATGTTGTTTGTTGAACAGTGATGTGACAATTTAAAACTCTTGCTTGTTTTCACGGTGGTGAACTAGTGGGCTAGCTTGGGGAATCATTCAAGATTCTTGAACTTTACTCTATTGGACTGATCTTTACTCTTTTTCATTTATTAGGTGGACTAACTTTTAAGCCTGTCAGATGATCAGCTTTATCCAATTTATCTCGCCTTGACATTGCAGCGGGCGTGGCAGAGGGTGTAATGCGTAGTTACCGCGTAATGCACTTAATGTCTCAGTGTTGGAGCCTTCCCCGGCTCAGAGAAAAAGAAAATGAAAGAAAAACTAATGGTTTATCAGAATAAAACTAGCAATTTTATCAACAAGGCAATGAGAAGGGAGAGACTCAGGCTTCTTATTAAACAACCAATCACATGGAAGGGAAAAATAAGCTCCGCCCAATACTTATAGCTATACATATGCCGGATATACGAGGAATTTAGGCACCGCCTACTATAGTTTCACAACCATCCGTTCTGATTCTATACAGTGTTGGTCTAGTAATCAAGCTAACAACTGCTTTGAAGAAGAGAGAAGTCCAAAATATTCACTTACAAGTATTGTATATGATCAATCCTCGAATGAGGTTAAACGATCTGTTTGCACACTGAAAAAAACACCCTTGATAGCAGAGTGGTTAGAGACGCGTCGTACTGGTTTCGATTTTCGATTTTCGATCTTGGATTTTATTTGATTTGTATTAATATGAGTAATGTATAATAAAGTATGTATGCTGTTCGACTCCGTCCACAATGATAGATAAGCCTAGCTACTAAAATAGGCTTACTTTATTTTCAAGTGAGAGTTGTTCAAAGTTGGATAAATAGCAATAACTCGTTGTAAAAGTGAGTGAAAATTGGCGCATGCGATCACAAATCAAATCACACTAAAAGATCATCATTCACAATTCAAAACAGAATCCCGAGGTCTAAATGCCTCGAAACTATTGACCAATAATTATTTTTCGGCAAAAACTTAAAGTAAAAAGAATAATATATTTTTTTTTCACTTAAAAAATCGTTAATGACTTTAGTAAGAAGGCACATATTATATATATATATATATATATATATAATGAGTATATATGTTACGGTGTGAAAATTCTCCATTCTATTAAAGTAAGATCATTAGAGAAGATCGGCACGGCTAGGTATGTAGAACATTAGTAAATGTAATAGGAGGGACTTTTGTTAGTTGTTTGTTGAGGTATTGTTTAAAAAGGTCCCTGAATCCTAGGGTTATTAACAGGCCAATCTGTTAGAATAGGACAAAAGTCGCCAAAATCCATTGGTCACGCGCCGCACCTTGTGGTATACGGCACTGATACTGTATACAAGTTTTAATAGATGACGCCTCTTGCACATTTGTTTTTATAAACCCACAAGGAGATTTTACTGATGGCTGAGGGAATTTTTTATTCTTTTTTTTTTCCTGAACTAGAATAGGGCTGAATTAATTAAGTGCAAGGCTGGACAATATCAGGTAGGAAAGAATAATAATCATCTTTCTTTTTTTTCAGGTTGGACCCCTGCTGGAAAGTACAACGCCATTAGTTGGTGAAACGATTGTGGGGGTTTCCTTTATGTCTTACCTTATAGCGCCTGATAAATTACGTCTGCCAGTGACATATACATGTTTTGCAACACTACTAGCAAGGGACTATGCTTTTTATATCGTTGTGCCGACTTATGTTCTGACCTTAAAAAGTCATAAATAAAATTAACACAATATCAATTTGTAAGCGTTTTAAAAATTTAGGGCATTCTTTTTAAATTTCTTTAGTAATATCACTTCAAACAAATAATGTAAATGTGGATTTTCAGTTCCTACTATTATGTTATTTATTCTGATTTGGAGTCAGCAAACCTACTTTTTTTAATGGCACCAATAAGGAAGAATTATGAATGATCCAAAAATGTTGTAAAAAGATTGAGGACACAGCTTTGTCAAAAATGAGAGTTTACTAAAGGTTGTATAACAAAGAGAATGGAGCAATATAACCCCTATGAATATTAATAAAAAAATATGCCTTGTGGAGGCTTGGAGAAGCTTGGGTACACAGATACATCGTAAACCTTGAGGAAATTGAGATTGCAATGTATGAGTCTAGAACGGGCACATTGAAATCAATGGATCAAATTTCTCAGCATCCTTCAAAAGCAAATTCATACAGAATTATTGGAATCGCTGATTGTGATTCTACCGATATTCAGGTTGCCATAAAAAAAAATTGAGTCACATGCCAAAAGTTCGAAAATGCCTTGCCAAACTTAATGACATAGCTGTAGTAATAGAATTATCCTGCTTTGGGCGACAAAAAGATATGGTAAAAAAAAGACGCCTTCAACCTTCAAGACTGGGCGGCAAACCTTTTATGGAATACACGACCAGCTTCTCCAAGAACTTAGCAATGAGGAAAAAGTCAAGAGAACATACTCCAGAAAAACATCCCAATACCCAAGGCAGGCTTCTACTTATCTGACAGTCTACCGGAAGGAAATTGTTCTGAAATAGTTTATTTAAGCTGACAGGATTTTTTATAGAGCTTTTGTACATTCAGGTGGCATCTGAAAAATCTGTTTAGGCGAGCTTGAGGTTCAGATCCAAATTTATGAGGGTAACAATGGAAGCATATAATTTACTTTCAATATCTTTCCGATTAACAGATTTTCGAGGATATCATACTGAAAATCTTCCAAATACAAGTGCTTTTGCTCATAACCACTGTACCAAATTGGTCTCTCGTTATTTGCTGTCGATATCATCGATATTATTACCTTAATTGAAGACAATTTATTTCTTCGGATGAAAACTATCTTGAATTTTTTGCTCCAAAAATACGAAGGAGCATGAAGGAATTATTCCTACGAGGGGCTGGAAAATTATTGGTGTAATCGAACCAATCGCTAGCAATGCGCCACATAAAAGCTGGACTTTATAGTTCCATAATTCGCCGCATCCGCCAACATAATCCGCCAACGTGAACCTCGAGCTCACACTGACTCTCCTGTACACCGACTATCACGCCCTTACGATGTGTGTCAATCTGCCACCTAGAATTTGTCTCTAGCAGTAAGTGAAATATTGAATAAAACCGACTATCTGAAGGGATTAACAGTTAGTCACCTGATAAAATTAAAAAAGTCAATTATCAATAGCTACATCAACTTCAATCTTAAAAGGTTAACCAAGACCGCCATTACCGTTAGAATAAGCAAATACAATGAATGGAGCAGGAATTGACGGTGAATGTCGAAAATGACAACACAATTTGACTACTTGCAGTTACACATAATTTATATTTAATGAATGTTTACTGAGTAAGGAGAGATAGTCAATGATATAGGTAGAGTGACCGAACGAAGAGTTATGCTCGTTAATAGTGCGATTTACGTAGAATGATGTAGAGCTGCTTTCTTGAGTTGTTTGTTGAACAGTAATGTGACAATTTAAAACTCTTGCTTGTTTTCACGGTAGTGAACTAGTGGGCTAACTTGGAGAATCATTCAAGGTTCTTGAATAGCGACTGATCTTTACTCTTTTTCGTTTATTAGGTGGACTAAATTGTTAAGCCTGTCAGATAATCTGCTTTATCCAATTTATCTCACTTCTTGAGACATCGTAGCGGGCATGGCAGAGGGTGTAATGCGTAGTTGACGCGTACTGCACTTAATGTCTCAGTGTTGGAGCCTTGATACGGTCGCTAATGGAATTATTCAGTCCTAATTTTATGTGTGGCGAATTTGCTGACTTTTTTGGTTCCATTACATGGGAAATAACAGAGAGGTTTTATTATATATAATAACAATTAAAATACCCCTTAAACAAAATTTACTTATTTACCAACTCTATAGATCATAAAAAAAGAAAAACTGTACCAATATTTGGAGAGCTGTGATATTTTAAAGGGAAGAAAAAAGAACATAAAAGCTCTAATGTAAAGAGATAAAAGCTTTTTCTGAAGATAAAAAAAAAGAAGGGAGACTGAGCTCCAACGAAATGAGAATGTGAGAGAAGAAGAGGAGACAGATGTAGATTAAATGAAGGAGGAAACGCGCTCTCCAGGTTAGCCCCATATATTAAAAGTAGATGTATTTTACTGGTACACACTCTCACGGGACTAGACGAAATTACAGTCCCTGTCCGACACCACTCACTTGGTTAAAAAACAAAAAAAAAAAACTCTCTTACCTAAATATTCATCCATCCTGTATGTGATGTATATACATATATTCACATACATACAGACACATACAAACCATCACTGTGAAGATCCGTTGAACTTGAGTTTTTGTTTCCGTTTTTGTCCAAACTTGTTTCCGTGTAGCCATAGGCCAAAAAATGGTTCAACATTTCCGTTATACATTCTACATACAGATATATATATATATATAAACAAACACGCCTGCTAACTTCGAATGTAAGATGTATATGGTAACTAAGGATTATGATTTTAAAATAAAAATGATTTAATCTGGTGTATAACACTCACTGCTCGACATTCTCTCATAGCATTTATTATAATTGTAATTGACAACTCGGAGCTTTTACTATTTTGATTGGCCTCAAATATTATATAAGTATATATATTACAAACTAATACATATATTGATACATATATATACAATATTAATTATATATATGTTGGGCGCAAAGCCCGAAAACGGCCATTGGTCGAATTTTTTGCTCACACCTAGGATTGGCCATTTTGAAACGACCAAAGCCCGAATTTGAGTTCAATTTCGAACTTTAGCCATCTAGAAACAGCCAAACCTAGAATTGTGCAGTTAGTAAACAACCAAAGTTCAATAATATCTTAAGGTGTCGAAAATGCAGCAATGTAAGGTAAATGCTTCTCCCTGTCTCTTTTTACATTGCAAAGCTTTTATTTCTAATAGTAATTCATTGTACTTATCAGGAGTAGGCAAGAATAGATTATTGTTCGAGTCACCTTTCTGCATGTAAGCATTTAACACCAATTGAAACTCAGCTTCATTAATAAGAGACAACGTAAAAGAGAGGATACTGTACCAGCACAACGTTCAGACTGAGTATGACTAATTCTCACTACGCATGCGTTAAATTGTACAATCTTGTCCAAAAACTAGCGGAAATGAACTTTGGTCGTTTACTAATTGCACAATCCTAGGTCTGGCTGTTTCCTGATGGCCAAAGTTCGAAATTGAACTCAAATTTAGCCTTTGGTCGTTTTAAAACGACCAATCCTAGGTTTGAGCAAAAAATTTGGCCAATGGCCGTTTTCGGGCTTTGCGCCTAATATATACAAAGATTGTGGAAAACCGTGCAGTACATATTTTTACTTTCTGTTACTCCTAGTAGGAGGAAGTATTGCAACCGTGTTAAATTTTCGATATCAAGTTTTTAGCGGAAATACACGAATTGAGGAACTGGTTGTTGGCTTTAAGGAGTTGATCTTTTAGGAAGGATAATCGCAGAAAGTTCAAATTTTGAGTCCCCTGAGTCGTCCAAAAATGTGATTGTTGGAAAAGGGTCTGTGTGTGTTTGTGTGTGTGTGTGTGTGTGTGTGTGTGTGTGTATATGTGTATGTGAACAGCATAGCTCAAAAACGAAAAATTGCAGAAATTGCAAACTTGATATTCCGTTTAGGTACCACCATGGGATCCGACGGTACGTCACCTGCCAAAATTCCACAACCGGAAGCCCTGTCTTACTGAATAATTTTTTAACTTTTTTGCTCTATTTTCTAAAAAATGGCTCCAACGATTTTTCGCGTAAACTTGGTATATTAACTACACATACAAAGATCTATACAATTTATATTTGAAACATTTCTTCGGGAAAATGCAATTAAGGGTACTTTTAAGGGAGAGGTTAGGTTAGGTTTATCTCTAAAGTACTATTTCAGTTTATTACACAATTCTTTTATCTAAATAATATCAATTAGTATTAAATATGTTATTGAAATTCCGAGTTTGAAAAAAATTAGATGGCCGTTACTGTGTTTTCCTTGAAAAGTATTTTTCCGTTTTTCTGCTATTTTCTCTAAAATGAGTGCAATGATTTTCTTTAAACTAAGTATGTGAATTACATATATAAAGAGCTACAACTTTTATTTGAAATATTACTCCGGGTAAACTCATTTAAGCGGTCTTTTGGGGTATATTTGCCTCCAAAATGCTATCTTAGTTGATTATACAATTCTACCACATAGACAAAATTAATTAGAAATAAATTGATCGCCAAAATTCCGAGTTTCAAGAGAAACCGGAAGTGCGTTTTTACTATACCGTTTTTTTTCAGTTTTTCGATTTTTTCCATAAAAACAGCGACGAATTTCATTAAATTTGATATATTAACTATATAATTTGTGGGAGTAATTATACCCAATTCAATAAATTAATCAATAGTTTTTTTTTTTTTTAATTTGAAGCGCGTCAACATCTATGGTCATTAGCGCCCGGTAAGAGAAAATTGTGTGTGTGTTTCACACCAGATTTTTTTTCTTCTAACTCAGGGAGCCTCAAAACATATATTTCTGGTGAAAACTCAATTTCCAAAATTTGAGGCGGGAATAAAACACTTCTTCTTTACTTGGAGAAATATTATTTCTGCGGATGCTTCGGATTGTATAAGTTAAAATAGAAAAGAAATGTTCCTGAATTAATCTTCACTTTTGTAAATGGAAATTTCGGTTGATTAATTAAGATATGGGCGGCACAAATAGAGGCCCAGTTTTTTCCTCATAATAGGAAAAAAACAAAATTAGTAAAGTAATGGAAATCAATGATGATGATAATTGTATGGTGACAAGAAAATAAGTAGACAATAAAAATAAAAGAAAAAAAAAAAAATAAGAAATGAGAAAAAAGAATGATATAAAAAGAAATAGAAAGGTTTAAAAAGCAGGTGGGCTCAACACCTCTTGTTGTGGGAGACCTGATTGTCGGTTGTGTGAGTGGTGTACTATATAATCAGTAGGACCTTAGTTTTTAACGTGTATAGTAGTAATGTTTGTGGTAGTAGTTAGATGAAGGAATGATGGCGAGTAGGTACGGCGAGTTCAGTGTGTGTATGTATATAGGCTATATAGAGTGAGAGAAATTTAGATCGGATAAGGTGCCAAGGGTATTTTGTAGCCACCTTGTAGATATAATCTAGATAAGCAATAATAATAACATGGAGTTGTTTGTGTATGTGTATGTGTGAGACGAATAGCCGAATAGTACCTCTCTACTGGCTCCCATGGTGGTGGAACAAAGGAAATATTCCAATAATATACTAGGAGGGAGGACCGGGGTTGGGCGACTGCTAAAGGAAGGGTAAAAGTGTATTTTGTAGGCTAAGTTAATGTTTTGTCCCGGCCAGTGGGTGTATGCACCTACTGACTAGCAATAAATATATTATAAACATTTTGTTTTTCTACTTTTACCTATCATTATTTTACACATAAAACCATTGTGTCTGTCCATGATGAATTTTCTTCCTAATTTTCCTTTTCTGAAACACTCACGCGACTTTCTGTTACTGCAGTTGATGATATGATTATAAAATTGATAAATTTTTGGATGATTTTTCTTGACTATTCTCAATATGGTAGAGAAAAGAATAGTGAGGTTCAGTGTTAGAAAATTAAATAACTATAATTTTGCCAACGTTTCGACAATTATATTGTCTTTTTCAAGGCTTAAGAATAAAAAATACAAAGGTTTTTTTTGTTTTGGAGTCACTCTAATTATTAGTTTGTTTATAAATTGTTCAGCGATAAGTATCGTTTATTTTTTTTAATTTTTTTGAGGGTTCATGTATTGCGACTATCAAGTGATCTACTGTACCCCCTCTGGTGCCGTAGATCAGCTTGCTTATCTACAGCATCCCCTCCAAGTTGAGCTCCCTAAGGAATCCCAGAATCTTGGAGGGTTCTAGGGTGGGTATTTCTCACTCCGCCATCTGGCAACAACCCAGGCTGTTAAATGTTCTTTGGATGACGGCGTTCGCAATATTGGAGTTTTCTCCATCTCCCCACAAGAATCTACATGTGCCATCATCTGATAGGTTCAACTTCCTCAGGTATTCCCTGAGTTTACAGTAAGAAATCCCGTAAGAAATTTGTTGTTACTCAGACTGATACAGGTCTTCAGGACCATTCCTGGTGATAACCTCCCAGACAGACGTTGGCCTGTCTCAGTCTCGAGAGAGTGTTCCAGAGATGTGCTCTTTAAGTATCAAGTTTTCAAATATTATTATTATTATTATATATTTTGTTTATATAAGTATTTTTTTTGCGTTAATTTAATTAATTTGTTTTTCTGTAATGTTTAATTTTTTTCTAAAAGACCCTCCCTTTGTATTTTTATTTTTTGGCCTTGAAAAAAGACAATATATTTGTCGAAACGTTGACAAAATTGTAATTGTCGTTTTATTTTCTAAGTTCGAACTTCACTATTCTTTTCTACCAATTAAACTTTAACTTTTATTCATTTTCCTTACATAAATACAGTGGTGGTGGGGGTAATTATACCCAATTCAATAATCAATAGTTTTTTTTTTTAAATTTAAAGCGCGTCAAAATCTATGGTCATTAGCGCCCGGAGCCTTCTCAGTGCATTGCTGGCCTCCGGACAGTGTTCTCCCGCTACAGACAACAATGTCCATCACCGAACAGTAAGCTGTAGAGGTTCCTAGGAAGAAAAAAAATCTAAGTGTAGCACTGGACTCGAACCCGGGACCTCCGCGTGGAAGTCCAACGCTCTAACCACTTAGCTAATCCCTCCCCTAATAATCAATAGTTGATTGATTAAATTATAGCAAAAAACCCATCACAAAAGCATTTAACAAACTCGAAAATACATTTGTTAATTTAACTTCATAAATTTTTCAGAACTATTCTACAAAACAAATTGTCCAGAAAAGTGTTTGAAATAAAAGTAATAAATTATATCAAAATCAGAAAGATCTGTCAGTATATAAATATATGTTTAGTTACCCAAATAAATAAAACCATCTCATATAGATGGAAAAGTTTAAACTGTTTCAATTCCTAGTTTTCCTACAAAACGCAGTTATATATAACTGTGCCAGGCCTATGGAGACACTGTCTGGCGAGAGCACAGGTTTTTAGGTGGTTTAAGTCGTTTGCAGAAGGAAGGGAATCAATTGAAGACAAGCCTCGCAGCGAAAGGCCTTCATCTTCAAGAACCAACGAAAATGTTGGCAGAATCCGTGATCTCTTGCGTTCAGATCGTCGTTTGACAGTCCCGAATGATCGGCGAAGAGTTGAATTTGACTCACACAACCGTTCATCAAATTTTGACTAATGAATTGAGGATGAGAAAAATTTGTGCAAAAATGGTTCCGAAAAATCTTTCACAAGAGCAAAAAAACATCAGAAAGGAAAGGAGCCTTGACTTTTTGGGAGCAATTGAAAACGATCCAAATTTTTTGGAACGTGTTATTACAGGAGACGAGTCTTAGGTGTTTGAGTATGACCCAGAAACTAAGCGTCAGAGCATGCAGTGGCACACTTCAACCTCTCCAAGGCCAAAAAAAGCAAGAATGAGCAAGTCAAAAATCAAATGCATGCTGATTTGCTTTTTTGATAGCCAAGGAATCGTTCACAAAGAATTTGTGCCTCAATGCCAAATGGTAAACCAACATTTTTACCGAGAAGTTCTTGAGAGACTTCAAAAAAGAGTCATGCGTGTGAGACCAAACATCAAAAACAAGTGGGTGTTGCATCACGACAATGCTCCGTGTCACACCGCGATTTCTATTAATGAGTATTTGGCCAGTAATAACATTCCTGTGGCTCCTCAGCCTCCTTATTCACCCGACTTGAGTCCATGTGACTTTTTTTTGTTCCCCAAATTGAAAAATCACCTCAAGGGACGTCATTTTGGAACATTGGAGAATATTCAAACAGCCGTAACCGACCAACTGAAGTCTATTCCAGTATCCGAGTTCCAGCACTGCTATGACGAATGGAAGAATCGTCTTCAGCGTTGTGTGGCTTTCCCAAGGTAGTTACTTTGAAGGGGACAATGTTGAATTGTAATTTTATTTCAATAAAAAAAAGATAAAAAATCAGTCTCATTACTTAATTTACACACCTCGTATATATTGGTCAGGCCAATATGTTGGTGGTTTAAGCGCTCTGGGCCTGGGTTCCCAATAATAACTCTACACTCATGAAAAAACACCACTGTCCCCAAATGTCGCACATAAGGTTCTTGTACGATTAGTGTAAAAGTAGCGGCTCCAGTGTCAGAGTTGAAAAAACAAGAATTCATCTTAACCAACTATAGGTTTTCACAAATCATCTAAGAGAAAAACTTAAAAGTAAGTTTGTATAATTTAATTAAGAATTTTTCCAGGGGGCTTCACATGCGAATATGCTTCTACGGACCAGCCACTAAAATAAAAAGAAGTATATAATTCAATAAATAAATAATAAAACATAATTATTACAAAAAAAAAAAAAGCTACAAACTGATAAGTTACTATTAAATAATAAAAATATAACATCAGATTAAAGAGACAGATATAATTAGGAGTACATATGTAATGAGTTAAGTAGGTAGGTATTGGGCGTAAATTTACTATAAGTATCCTCTAGGGGTGGAGCTTGGTTACTTAAAAAAATAAATAAATAAAAAAGAAACAAGATAAATAAATGTTGAAGCAACATAATGAGTTAACATTCACTTGGCTTAATGAATAATAAATCTATGGCCCACAGGTATGTTACTTAATCCTTTTGTTCCAACTTTAAATAACTAAGTTTACTGTTGTTGGGTATTATATACTTACCGGCTGCATACTAACTAACTACCTTCAACAATAATGATATATTAAATACTTCTCACTTCTTTTTTTCACTTAAACAAGTAACCGCACGCAATATTTAACAGAACAGAAAATCTGGTGTGAAATTCTCACACGGCTTTCTCTTACTGCAGTCTATAACTGACAAAGACCAAGAGCTACTTGGGAAGAAAGTGTTAAAGAAGGCTTCCGAATGAAAGGCGAAGAATGGAGCAGAAGAACTCGACTGACAGAAGAGAGAAATGTCTGGAAGGGTCTTCTTAAGGCACCCTATAATGGGTTATGTCTAAGAAGATGAATATAACTTTTCTTAAATATTTATTTGTCTTCAATTTTTTTAAATCAATGAAAAAATCTAAATTTAATGACTTTTTTGAGGAACACATAACTTTTTTTTAATTGGCATTCCGAGCGAACAGGTTAGTCCATCTCCTCCTATTTGGTGAGGAGCTGCTGTCTGAATTTCATTCTAAATCGAATCCGGTTAGTGATTGTTTTTGACGTGTCTGTAAGTAAATACGAGGGTCATTCAATAAGTAACGAGACAAATCGCTGTAGCTCAGAAACGGTACTTAGTCTCTCATCAGTTGTTCGAGAGTATTTGTTAAGCATAACCTCAAATGTATTCAGTTAATAATGGCGAGTCCGCTTGAGCATTGCACCTCAGAAGAACTACGCTCAGTGATTAGATTTTTAGATGCAGAGGATATCAAAGGTAGTGAAATCCTCGAAAGTATGTTGAAAGTGTTCGGGAATAATAGTTTGAACCGTTTGATCGAACGTTTACAAATGGGTAGAACAGTTTAAAATTGGCCGTGTAAATGTCTGTGAAGAGCAACGAAGTGGACGACCGGTTGCAATAACGCGTTAATTCAGGACAACAGGTGTATTACTGTTGAACTGATAGCTGAAGTAGCGCACGCGAGTGTTGTGCTGTCCGTAGCATTATTCAGAATAAGTTGCAGTACAAGAAAACTTTTGCGAGATGGGTTCAAAGACAACTCACGGACGCCCACAAAGAAACCAGAGTACAAATCAATCAAAGTGGGGTGGGAGATTCTTCCACATCCCCCTACCGCCCCCCCCTTTGGGACTTCCATTTGTTTAGACCCGTTAAAAAGGCTCTACGTGGGAAACATTTTCAATCCAATGAAGAAGTTAACAATCAGGTGTAAAAGTGGCTTCGATATCAACCCAAAGAATTTTATGCCAGAGGCATACACAAATTAGAAGAACAAGTATGGGACAAGTGTATAAATGTTGCTGGGGGCTATGTTGAAATGTAGCCAAAGTTTTGTATTGATTAAATAAATCATTTTTGAGCTTCAGCGATTTGTCTCATTACTTATTGAATGACCCTCGCAGTTTCTAAAATATCCGTATGGCATTGGCCAATATTAAATTGTAAGTTAGTCGGCAAGTCGATATTGTTCTTAATATTACTATCCTCCAGAGTTCATAACAGCCATTTTTATATAATGGGGGCATTCTAATATAATGGTGGTTTGGAATCGGGTGAACCATACGCGCACTCTTGCCTGCCAATAACTTCTATTCTAAATAAAGTTTCTAATAATCCTAGGACTTGAACGGGTTATGGTTTAGTTACAATTGGATTACTGTGGTATAGAAATGTCTACCGTAGCTTAATTTGATGTATCATGGACTTAACAAGGATTTGATATTATATTTTAGCGTCCTTTGTTTACTTTTGTCCGTTCGTATTCGTCTTGCAATTCTATGTAGTGTCGTTTCTTTATTTCTGTTTTAATGTCTTCTCTCAAATATATATATATATATCTAAAGTATGGATTCCTTTGAGAATCGCCTCTTTAGCTAACTGGTCACCTTATTCTACTGTGACTTCTTATCCAGCGTAACTTGAATTTTATGTTTAGGCCATGAAGTGAGCATAACTTCTAATATTTCTAATACCATACTAGGGAAGTTACTACTAGGATGTCGGAGTATGGATACCACTGGTGTAATATCTATGAAAATTATTATCTCTTTTTTTGTAATATTATTTCGCCGCCATTAACTTCCCTTCTCTCAAAACTTCTTTAATTTTCTCAGGAAAAACGTTTCAAACAGAAGTGATAGATCTCAGTATTCTTGGCTAGCATAATAACAAATTTAATGAAATCCATCGGTATTTTTAATGGAAAAATGGCAGAAAACTGAAAAACAAAAAACTGTTCAATAAAAATACACTTCCGGTCAACCGATTTTTTTTGGAAACTTAGAATTTTGGCAACATATTTAATTTTAATTAATATTATTTGGATGATAAAAGTGTATATTTAAAACTAAACTAGACACTTTAGAGGAAAGCATAATTTTCCAAACCAATCCGAAAACCGCCATTAAATAATGATTTTTTTCCGGAGAAACGTTTCAAATAACAATTATTTAAATGTGTAGTTTATATTCTAATTTTTTTTTTTTTTTAAGAAAATCGTAAAAAACAAAATCGCAAAAAGTGGTATTACCAGTTGAGAAATTTTGACAGATAACTTCCAGGCGGGAATGCAATCTTTGAACTTTCTGTGATTTTTATCATTTTTGAACTATTCTGTTCGCAAATATTTTCTAAAAACCACTTTTTCGGACTAAAGGGACTGCAGAAATATCGCAAATTTGATATAATAAGAGAAAGTAAAAACCAGTTGTAAAAAAACCTGTTTTGACGACTTATTGTTTACTTCACAATTATAAAACATATAACAGTTAGTAAATTACTTAGTAAATGTAATGGCCAGCAGAGAGAAGAGAGGCTCTCTCTGGTTAACAGAGACTACTCTCTGACTTAGGCAGGCTAGAGTGGGAGAACCTGTGTATATAAGCCAGTGAGAATCTATCTAGAGGATATCTATCAGATTCAACCATACATCGCATCGTGTCATATCTATCTCTAGTCCCACCTTTTATTCTATCAGTTTCATTATAAAGTCCAGTGCAGTTAAGTGTAAACTTATAGCTACATTATTAACAGTGTCTTCATATCTCGTTCATTCAATCAATCCTAATTTCTCTCCTCAACAACTCCATTATATTGAGGGGATGATGTAATAGCCAGCAGAGAGAAGAGAGGCTCTCTCTGGTTAACAGAGACTACTCTCTGACTTAGGCAGGCTAGAGTGGGAGAACCTGTGTATATAAGCCAGTGAGAATCTATCTAGAGGATATCTATCAGATTCAACCATACATCGCATCGTGTCATATCTATCTCTACTCCCACCTTTTATTCTATCAGTTTCATTATAAAGTCCAGTGCAGTTAAGTGTAAACTTATAGCTACATTATTAACAGTGTCTTCATATCTCGTTCATTCAATCAAACCTAATTTTTCTCCTCAACAACTCCATTATATAGATTAGAAATTGATTCTCCTGAGTTAGAATACTGATCAAATATTTTCATTTCTCTCAGAAAGTTTTAATATAACTTTTCACAAAAAAATGTTGCATTGACTTCTATCAACCCTTTATATGGAAATTTAGTAAATCATGGAACGATTTTTTTAATTTTTTAAGATAATCGCGAGGAAATAAATCGAAACAAAACAAAAGTAGAAAAATGAGAACTATAATACCACTTTGCGAATTAAGCGCTCGATTTGGCTGACAGATTAAGCAACAAGCATCGTCAAATTTCCCAACTCACGTCGCCAATGAAGTCATTTACAATCCTCAATTTGAATATTTATACGCTAGGACAAATACAAGCACTTTACCTTTGGGCATACGTTTTAAAAATTTCTGTTTGCTAAACAATGTATCCATTCCCATGCCTATATGTTCGATCTCTCCAAAAATAGAACACACTGAATGGGCTTAAGTTTGACGGCACACTAGGTAAATATATTATAAGTAAAACTCCGAACTATGTATACAGGAACCTTCTACAAGAGCGACTACTGCTTAAATATAAAAATTATATTAAAATATCCACCGACGGGTCAAAGACGATAAATGGAGTAGGAGCAGCTTTCGTCATGAATAAGAGGCTTACAACTTCCCATTAAGCCATATCTCCAGCATATCTACAGCCGACTTATTCGCTATTTAAAAATTCCTAGAACATATTCGGAACTACAATGAACCAAAGAAATATATTATTTGCTCCGATTCAAGGAGCTCACTGGAGATGATAGGGAAACGGCACTCCGATAGTTTGTTGATTCAGTGCATACATACACTCTTGGAACTATCCTCTCAAGTCTCCTTTATTTGGATTCCCGGTCATGTGGGGATAAGAGATAACGAATCTGCTGACAAAGCTGCTAAAGAAGCGGCATCAATGTCTTGTAGAGACGAACGTGTCCTTGCAGTCGATTGGAAAGCTTTTCTATAAAAACAAAATCTTTCCAACTGGGAAAAGGAATGGCAATCAGTGCAGCTGTCAAATAAACTAAGGAATATCATATCAAGGGTACCACTAAGTAATGGTCAACCTCAAATCGAGAATCTCGGGGAGAAGAAGCTGTTCTAGCGAGAATGAGACTCTGTCACACCATGTTGACAAGACTTTGAATATCTTAGGGAGGTTCATCTATTTCATTTGTTGTGAAACTAGCTGTACATATGTATGTGTTTAGTTGTTTGCTGATGTCTTGTGTATAGAATTTATTTTAAGGGAGTAGATTGTGGGTTTGGAAATTGTTAGACTGGTGGGTATGGATATGCATCCCGGATGAGTGATTACAAATTAGAAACAGGTGCAAAGGACCATAGCTGTTGTGTACCTTATAAAAAATCCAGAAAAAAATAATTCCCAACAATTTGTACCGAAGGACAACTTTCACGTCTAAGCCATTGTTAGAAACGTCTTCGAACAGTTTATAACCTTAAACCTTCCAAGTGATAAGCAACAAAGTTTACCATATTAACTATACATACAGAGACACAAATCACTTTTTTATATAATTTTTTTTCAAGATATTTTATTTTAATGGGGTTCTTGGAGGAGCTGGAAGATCATGAAAATTAATAAAACTTGAGGAACATTATTATTATCTCCTACATTATTAATTGAAGATTTATATTAAAAAATCTGCGAAAGGAGGGTATGATTATTTTCTCTTCATTTATTTTTTTACGTGGTCAGGTTTATGAAATGATGAAATCACGAAATTGGGTGGGGGAATAATTATGTGTGATTTACATAATATGAACTAGATAAGTGGTATTAAATTAGGCTGGTAAACTGAAAACTAATGAGCTAGTATTTTAGTATATAGTTTTTTTGTTGCTTCATTCCTTAATAATAATAATTTAAAAATTGGATGTCCTTTTGGTTGAGCTCATAAAGTTGTTAAAAAGACAGAAGGTGTGTACGTTGTTGAGCATAAATATGCGTGTGCGATGCATGTGTGTGTGTGTGTGTGTGTGTGTGTGTGTGTTGTATGTGTGTGAAGAGAAGAACGGCCCCTAGGGAACTCCATAACTCTCAAATATGACATCTTACAGGAATAACATCAGCATACACACGCGTCAACGTAGGTCCAATATACGTTACATACATACGCACCAAAAACACACACACACACAGACACACCACTTTGTGGCCAATTATATAAATCACGATGAAACCTTGAACCAATTATATGGAGATATAGTGTCAGAACGGTGGCCAAGCCGGATCTCCGTCCCAGATCCAAAAAATCTCCGCCTCTCTCTATAATATTCTGCCGCCTCTTTTTGTCCCCTACATTTATTGGATAATTTTTATATTTATGTGTTTGTGCATATTATGTATTTTACTGATGATGGTTTATTCTGTTTGACCTTCTCTTGGATTGCGTCAATTTTCAGGTTTCTCTCTCTTTTTTGAATTGAATTGCCTTTAGGCGTCTAGGTTCAGCGGCTTCAACTGTCTCAGACAGACATAATATCATGTTCGTTCAATAAAAATCTCTTTTCAAACAAGTTTGTAATTTCTACATTCATCAAACAATAACAGAGGTAAATTTGCATGTATTCAAATAAAACCTAAAAAAAGTTCGTGTATGTAATCTTCTGTTCGAAAGAAACTAGACATGAATTGTTCACTAAAGATACTCAATATTATCTCAATGATAATAGCAATAATAGACACAAGATATATATTTTTATTTTAATCCAATAATTTCTAGATAAATTAAAGGAGCTTTTAAGCATGATGAATAATATCATCATATACATAGAATTGTGCTGGAATTTGAAACAGGAAAACAAAAACAGTCGGTCTACCACATTAATCTACTGGCTCCGGAAGATCTTCCCAACAATTTCGCTAAAAGGAAGGTAAATTCGGTGTCTAAACCACCCTAGAAGAAGTCCTGAATCAATTTCCAACAGTCGTATCTAACAAACGAAGAAGATCGGCAAGAAGCCTTTAAATAACAAGAGAATAAGTAAGATTCCAACCAGCAGAATCTCAAGAAGTCATATTTGGCCAAACCTATCTGCAAATATAAAATTGTAAAGTTAAAAGTTTTAATATTTCTTGTCGACTTTTTTATCTAAAAATCCTTGCCAATGCAGAATCCTTTTATAAATTGAAATGGATTCCAAATTTCATGATAAAGCAAGGAACAAATCAATTGCAGGAAGTAAGCGCTGATGAACCAAGGAGAGATGGATAGTGCTCTGCGACCTGGATAGTATTATGCCATCCGGAGCTTACTCAGTGCACTGCCGGCTTCCGAGCAGTGTCATCTCTCATTAAAGAGAACACTGTTCATCACCGGGTAGTGAGCTGTGAAACTCATGAGAAGAGCTCAAAGAGCACGCACGGATAAAAGTTGAGTCATACATTGCTTTTTCCTTAGCTTTTTTATTTTCCTCTATGTATTTTGGGCATTTCGCATCCGTTGCAAGGTGATTCCCATGGCAGTTAATGCACTCTATTTTCTCCATATTACACTGATCTGCGTGGTGCAGCCCCGTGCATTTACTGCACCTTGTCTGCCCTCTACACCGGGTGCTTGAATGTCCATATCGGAGACAATTCATACATGGTTCCTATGAGGTACATAAGGCTCTACTCTGAACCTCGCCCCATACAAAGTGACATCCCTCGGAAGTTTCTGACTATCGAAAGTCAAGAAACAACTTTCAAGAGGCCTATTTTCGGTTCTTTTATATACTCTTTCTACTTTTATCACCGAAATTTCACTTCGAAGGTGCTGCAAAATTTCCTCCTCTGGAAAGGATAATTCCATCCCTCTAATGACGCCCTTCGAATAGATACGATATTCTGGGATATAAGCCCTCAAGTTTCGCTTTTCCAAACCCGTGTGGTTAATTAAATATTTAGCCGCTTCCGGTGTTTCTGTTATAATTTTCATCCGGCTTTTCCCCACAGCTCTGATATCAACTATATCATTTGAATAGCTGTTATCCTCTTTATATATCCATTTACCGAACGTGACCCGATGCCCACATTACCGTCCTGATCTTCTACATGTAGAATGAAGGGACCTTTGTCCGTAGGCTTATAGAAACCAGTCGAGTTCACACCACCTGTTTCCATAGATACATCATTGCTAATTTTATTATCACTATTATTAATAGTATCCTGAATATTCGCTATCCTATCCTTGCTTTTCACCACTTTCGCCGCGCGCATATTCAGACCCGTATTCTCACGAGTCAACGATCGCTTGTGGCCTTTCCCGGATTTATTATTATTATTATTATTAATATTGGCCTCATTACTAATGTTACTATCCTTATTATTATCTTCCGAATACTTACTTATCTTTTATGTCAGCCGGTGGTCCTCTATCATGAGGTAGGCCTCCAATGTGCTCTTCCATCACTACTTCTGATGTGTTGTGTTGTTCTGTTTTCTTTTGTTTGTTTATTTTCCCAGTAATCTAAAATTTTCTTCTCTATCCGTTCTTTACCCCCCTACCAGCACAACCTTACTAAAATTATTGATTACTACTTCTATAAACCCCACAAAATTACAATTTTTTTGGGAGCCCTCCAAAGCTGCATGTCAATACATTAAATTGTTATATGTCATTGATTGTGTATGTCAGTTCGTAAAGTTAATTGTCTTTATACCTAGTTAATATTTATTCCATTTAATGAATTACCCTAGAAATAAATATGTTCCCCGAGTAAATGTTACAAATAAAAGAGATAGGGTTTTCTTTGTGTAAATAGTATACGAAGTTTATAGAAAATTGTTGGAACCGTTTTCGAGAATACCGTTAAAAACCGAGAAAAAAATATTTAATCAAATCGTACTTCCGGTTGATGGATTTTACTCAAAATCTTCATGACAGATACGGTGGTAATACCAAGTTTAAGCTTATTGTAATTTTTCGTTTTTCAAATATTTTGTTCAAACAAATAAAGACCATTTGCTAGAAACATGTTTTTCGTAATCAGGGAAACACAATACATATATTACAGGTGAAAACTCAATTTCGAAAATATGTTCGCAATTACAGAGCAAAACTAGGTTAGGTACATTAATAGTAATAATAATAATGTGGGGATATCTTTACAAGTAACACACTGATAGCTTAATATCTTTTAATTTTAATTTTCTCTTCAACTGACAACTCAAAATGAGTAAATACAAAGTTATTTATAATCTTAACACACTTAAAATTCTCAAAACAAACACACACCTTTTCAACTGACAACTTAAAATGAAAAAATACAGTTACTTTTAGTCTTCACACTTAACTTCTCAAAAACGCAAGCCAAGAACCAAAACCACACCCTTCTTCCCTTAGCTCTCCAGTGTTACCCCCCGTGTTAACTCAGTGTTGCCACACCGACATATATTGCAGGGGGGGCGCTTCCTAATTCTCTTCCCACAATAATAATAATAATAATAATAATCTTTATTTATCTTCATTTCTACATACACTTATATAACAAGACATGTCAATACATTAAACAATCTAATAACTTTTTTACAAAGCAAGTCTATGTAAGTAAATCATCCAAATCTTATATTACTCTATCCAGGAAGCATAGTTTTTAGTTTAGATTTAAACAATTTCATTGTTGGTGGAGATGAAATTTCATTTGGACGTACATTAAATATTTTCCTTCCCATAAATAAATAAGAAGATATGAAAAATGAGGTGGTTTGCTGGAGGAAAAGGAAAGTGGTCACGGTTCCGAGTATTATATTTATGGTTGAAGGTGTTTATAATTATTTCTAATTTTGTAGAACCATAAACAGATGGAAAAGATATAAAGAGCTCTGGAATCGTGAGGATTTTATTATTTTTAAAATGTAACCTGCAGCTTTCGTTGGGTCTTGCTTTAAACATAGCACGAATAGCTTGCTCTTTTTTGGATGCCGAAAATTCTTGATGTACATGGGCTGTTTCCCCAAAACATTATCCCATAGGAAGCTGTTGATTGGAATTTTCCAAAATATACTACTTTCAAGGTCTCGAGATTGAAGATTAGAGTAAATTTTTTTCAAGAGAAATACTATGCTCGAAAGTTTAGGAGCCAGTGAACCTATATGTTCTTTCCAGCGCGGATCTACAGAAATGTGGAGTCTAAGAAATTTTGTCGAAGGTGGGAAGATTATGCTGCCACATTCAGTCTTAACTAAAGGAGAGTACTCTTTTCCACCTGGTGCAACTGTGTAGCACAGACCAACCGTCTTGGAATTGTTCATTTTAATGCATTTATCTTTGGAACCATCTAAATATGTCATCTGCTCCAATATTGGCACAATTCACAACATCATCCTCGATTGCTCCAATGAATACTGTGCTGATATCATCTGCATACTGAATTAACTTGCCTCTCCTACTATTTCTGGGTGCATCATTGACCTCTATAATAAATACAAGTGGCCCCAACTTAGAGCCTTGTCCTACACCCTCGGAGGGTCCGAGATTGAAATTCTCTTTTAAATATTCCAACGTTTTTTTACTAAGAAGTTACAATTCACCAAGATAATTCAGCTAAAATATTGTTATCTTCTACGAGTAGCAATAAGATGAAATGTAATATCAGTTACAATTTCATAACATAGTTGGCATAATTCTTTTTCAATATTTTGATATGGATTACAGCTCCCTAATTTCAGTAAGCTCCCCCAGGTCTTAATCAAATGAAAAAGGAATGTGTATCATGTAAAACTTACGAAATAATTTCTGCTTCAAAATTAACATCAAAGATGTTTGACATTAACGTAACGTCAAGTCATTAAATGTTTCTGATTGTTTGGAAGCATTAATTTTTCGTAAAATGGAGACTGGTTTAAGAATTACTTTTTAAATATTTATTAAATAAACTTTTATTGTCACTTTTAGAAGTGGTCACTTCCTTGAGGCCTCACTTATAATGTAGTACCCTACTGAAGTGGTCTGAAACGTGAAAGTGGTCTGAATATTGGCTGAATTAATTTATTACACGTCACATATCAAAACGCTGCCTGATCTTATAGAAGTTTTCTGCTCCTTTAGTAATATAATTATTACCACCAAATAATATTTTGTTTTTCTTTTTTTTTTGACGGCCGAAGTTTTCTGTATGAAGTGGTATTTCAGTGACGAACCAATTGTTCAGCCAAATTTTGTTTTATTTTATCAAATTATTAGTTACAGATCTTTTTAATAAATTTCTTACGTTTCGGCACTAAACGTGCCAACCTTAGAGGAAATTCATTATTTATTCTGCAATTTATGTGAAAATTTTTCATACATTATTTTGTGGGCTTCGTTTTTTATCTTAAGCATTGTCTGCTTTCGTTTTTGGATAAAATTGTTTGATATTTTATATAGTCAGCCAAATATTTTTTTATTGTTGGTACCGTGAAATATGTTTCTCATTATTATCTTAATTTTTTAAGAATGTAGTTTGTGTCTTTATTTTTCTTTTTATTTTTCCTTTATCTGGCTTCGTTATATTTATTATGTTATCGTTTTTTGCATTTTGGTTTATTTTACAATGGGACACTATTTCTTGTTTGTTCTAAACAGCCACATCATATTTATTTAAATATTAGACTCACGTGGTTTTTTTCTTTCTTATTTTTCAGTTTCTTTTTGTATGTTTATTGTTTGTAAAATTAGGATACAGATTGAGTCGCCTTACTTATTTGGCTTTTAGTGGCAGACTCCGACTCAATTTGTATCCTAATTTTACAAACAATAAACATACAAAAAGAAACTGAAAAATAAGAAGAAAAATAAAGACACAAACTACATTCCTAAAAAATTACGATAATAATAAGAAACATATTTCACGGTACCAACAATAAAAAAATATTTGGCTGACTATATAAAATATCAAACAATTTTATCCAAAAACGAAAGCAGACAATGCTTAAGATAAATAACGAAGCCCACAAAATAATGCATGAAAAATTTTCACATAAATTGCAGAATAAATAATGAATTTCCTCTGAGGATGGCACGTTTAGTGCCGAAACGTAAGAAATTTATTAAAAAGATCTGTAACTAATAATTTGATAAAATAAAACAAAATTTGGCTGAACAATTGGTTCTTCACTGAAATACCACATAATATTTTGTAAGAAATACTGCAAAATAAAAAGGAAAGCACAAGGAAGTAATATGCTTGAAAAGTGTTTAGAAAGTGTGAATAGAAATTATAGTAATTGTGCAATGAGCCAGAAAAATGACAAGAGTGTGCATAATTTTTCATCACATAAGAGCAGCGTTTTTCATCCGCCATCCTTCTCTATACCCAATTGTTTTCACATTTCATATTTTTCCCATTGTATATGCATGTCTATTTGTTTCTATATGATTGTATGTATAAGTGAAAACCGCATACAATAACCCTTACCCACCCATGAGACTGTGTAACGACATGGAACCAACACACTTACAGAATTGAATTAACGACATTTGCGGTTTTTGTAATATGGGGACTAGGGATAGAAATGGAAACCGTTATTGCTTTAGGGAGACACAATTTCATGTTTCCATATTTGTAAAGTAATTTCTAACATATATATATATATATATATATATATATAAATTATAGATTGCCACATGTAATGGAATATTTGTAATACTGAAAAGTAATTTTTTTTATTTTATGTAATTGAATCAAGACCTTTTTGGTTTCTTTTGGTGAAATAATAAATAAGATATTTTACAAAATTAGACATGACAATGGCATAATGGCAAATGGAAGTGTTAGCCATTTTGGGCAAATATATTTTAAAAATCAAGTCATCTTAAAATCATCTTAAGAATGACTGCGCAAGAAAAAATAGGAATCATATTAGAAATCTGCAATAAGTAAACTAGTAGCAAACAATATATATATATTGCTATCAGATGACTTAATATTTTATTAAATATGATATGAAACACTCACATGACATTATATTTTGGCGTTTGCCAAATAAATGGTGGGGGGGAGGCTTTAAACTTGACCAATTTCTACTTTCTTTTATACTCCTGGTAAGAAGTATTGCCAGATTAATGCGAAAAAAAATGTGCGTGTATTTAGGTTTTAATAGAATATCTCAAAAACGAAAAGTTGCTGGAAGCAAAAACTTAGTATTCCGTTTAAGTACGTAACACTAACTTAAAGGCAGGTGTTTGTATCTGCTCGGGCAGCCAAGCTGCGCTCAAGGCGCTGAGTTCATGTGTCCACACTTCCAGGTTGGTGTTAGAATGTTCTAAAGGAGTGGAAGAGCTTTCTTCACTGAAAGATGTGCTTCTAGCCTGGGTATCAGATCATATGGGAATTTTTGGGAATGAGGAGGTGGATAGGTTTGGCCAAATTAGGCGCCTCTCTCTCCTTTTCATTGATCCCGAGTTTGTTGTTGGCGTATCTTCTGGCATATGTCTGTCACGCTTCCCATGTTATGGACATAGCTTCACAACATTCATCCACCACAGTTGATGAATGGATGAATGAGCACAGTTGGTTGTCGGCAGCCAAAAAAATGTTCATCGGGGTGTCATTCACGGAGCTCTCTCGGGCTTTTGGTTGGATCACTTACTGGACATTGTGGTTTAAGGAGACATCTCTATGTAATGGGGCTCATGCCGGATCCATTTTGTAGAATCTGTTTGACAAAGGAGGAAACACCCATCTATCTCATGACAGATTGCCTGGGTTATGAGGAAATTAGGTTCAGGACCTTTGGTTAGTACAGGATGTCTGTGGAAGAGCTTAGGCTATTTTCCCTTAAGGTTATTGCCCAATTTGTTAGGACTGCGGTGAATCATAGATGGATTACACCCGGGTTTGGATATTTGTTCTAGAGCCGGTTTGTTGTAATTATTCTTGGGGTAGCTATATGGATAGCGTTGGGTTTTGGTCCCTCCTCACAGACAAATCAATAATACTAATAATAATAATAATAATAATAAGAATAATAATAATAATAAATATAATAATACTAATAATAAAATAAGAATAATAATAAATAAAATAATAATGATAATACAATAATAATAATAATCAATGAGGTCACACCACACTCTTTCATCCGCAACATAGAAACACTAGAACTACACCCATACATACATCAACAGATACAGAAAGCTGTCACACTGAAAACTTGTAACACTGTACGGAAATTTCTGAACAACACGTGATACACAAGACACATCTAGCTTACTTGGTAGCAAAAGCAACCCGTAAGCAAGAGAATAACCCAGGTATCACCTGTGGAAAAAAAAAATAATAATAATAATAATAATAATAATAATAATAAGTACTACCACCGTATCAGACCCAAAGATTTTGGGTAAATTCCATCAACCGGAAGTAACCATAACTTTAATGAATGTTATTTTTTTCAGTTTTTCGTGATTTTCGCAAAAACTTTTTCATAGATTTTCTGTAAACTTCGTATACTACCTGATATTTTATCCGTCGTAGCATGCATATTTATATTGTGCCTGACCGGTTTTGGATTTTCATCCATCATCAGAGCAAATTCACCAAGTTCGTGTAGGGAGAGCTCACTTCAACTTAATTATTTCTGTTTTATATATATATATATATATATATACAACCAACAAGTGTGAGTGTAACAG